>JAYMFT010012085.1:0-16825 GCA_038088735.1 Panulirus argus | reverse complement strand
CTATGACCTGGCTCATTTCAAGAGACATGTTTTTCACTTTCTCAAAAATTTGTAAATACTTTCCCTGTCTGTTTTTACCCCTTTCTCAACTCTATCTGTATTTCAATTAGGGCCTGGCCTTGATGTAGACTTTTTTATGTGACTGGAGCCTTCAACATTAAAAAAGAAAAAAAAAAATGAGGCAAATGTTTCAAGAGCAGCTGAGAAAGCATGTCAACAGTTTTGATTTAAGAGATTAGGTATTTGTGATGAGTGATTTAAAAGTGAAAGTATGTAATGTGGCAGTTGAGAGTATAATTGAGGTGAATGGAGTATCCAGTGTTATGAGCGGAAATGTTGAAGAGCTTGTGGAGTTGTGTGCTGAAAAAAGACTGGTGATTGAGATTACCTGGTTTAAAAACAGGAATATACACAAGTAGGAGTAGGAGAGATGGTCAGAGGGCATTGTTAGATTACCTGTTAATTGATAGGCATGTAAAAGAGAGACTTTTGGATGTAAATATGCTGAGGGGTAGCTGGTGGGATGTCTGATCACTGTCTTATGGAGGCAAGGGTGAAGATTTGTAGAGGTTTTCGAAAAAGAGAAAACAATGCCAGGGAGAAGAGAGTGGTAAGAGTATGTGTGCTTAGAAAGGAGACTTGTGTGAAGAAATACCATAAGAGATTGAGTGTTGATTGGCAAAAGATTAGAGTGAATAAAATGAGGGGAGTGGGAGAGAAATTGGAGGTATTTAGGGAAGCAGTGATGGCATATGCAGAAGATGCATGTGTCATGTGAAAGATGGGAGGCAGGCAGAGTTGAAAGGGTAGTGAGTCGTAGGATGAATGGGATGAAAAATTAAAGTTGCTAGTTAAAGAGAAAAGAGAGACCTTTGGGCAATACTTACAGGGAAGGAGTGCAAATGATAATGAGATGCTTAAGAGAAAACAGCAGCAGGTCAACAGGAAGGGGCTGAGTTGAAAAAGAGGGCAAATGAGAGTTGGGGTGAGCAAGTATCAGTAAACGTTAGGGGGAATAAGATGTTTTGGAAGGAGGTTGATAATATGCAAAAGATAAGAGAACAAATGGGAATGTTGGTGAAGGGTGCAAAAGTTGAAGTGATAATAGGCAATAATGAAGTGAGGAGGAGATGGAATGAGTATTTTGAAGGATTTTTAATGGTGTTTGATGATAGAGTGGCAAATGTAGGGTGTTTTGATCGGGGTGGTATATTGTTGAATGTGTTCGATAATAGAGTGGCAAAAGTAGGATGGGGTCAGGGTGTCGTACGAAGTGAGAGAGTCATGGAGATTGATTCGGATAAGAAAGAAGAGGTGGTGAAAGCTTTGCATAAGATGAAATGTGGCTAGGCAGCTGGAGTAGATGGTATTGCAGTTGATTTTATGAAGAAAGGGGTTGACTGTGTTGTTCATTGGTTGGGGAGGATATTTAATGGATGTATTGATCATGGTAAGGTGCTTGAATATTGGCAGAATGCATGTATACAGGTTATACCTTTCTAATCCAGTGCTCTATGGTCTGGCACGTTTTGAATCTGCCGCCATTAGTTATTGGTTTGTGGATCTGCCATCAGGATGGTGCTGTTAGAAGCGCTAAGGCACCAAAATCTGTTTACGCTGCAGCAGAGCTAATTAACAATCCTGTTAATTTCTTATATTCAGCTGTATTTTAGTCCTTCAAGATGTCATCCAAGAGATCAAGAGGTGCAGATGATGGTGCTAGTGCTGATAAGTGTAATCACAAATCATTATATGTGCTTGAAAAGGTGGAGTTACTGAAAAATTAGATAAAGGAACTTCTGTAAAGACTTTGTGTGAGTAGTATGAGATCGGATCGTCAACTGTGTTTGACTTAAGGGTCAATTTCTGTTTTCTGGCATTTTCTGTGGTCCAGTAATGGCCAGGTCCCAAGGCTGCTGGATTAAAGAGGTACATCCTGTAGTGCCTTTGTTTGAAGGCAAGGGAGATAAAGGTGAGTGGTCAGACTATAGAGGAATAAGTTTGTTAAGTATACTTGGTAAGTTGAATAGTAGGATATTGATTGAAAAGGTGAAGGCATGTACACAGCATCAGATTAGGGAGGAGCAGTGTGGTTTCAGAAATGATGGAGGATGTGTGGATCAGGTTTTTGCTTTAAAGAATGTGTGTGAGAAATATTTAGAAAAACAGATGGAAATGTATATGCATTTATGGATCTGGAGAAGGCATATGATAGAGTTTGATAGAGGTGCTTTGTGGAAGGTATTAAGAATATATGGTGTGGGAGGAAACCTGCTTAAAGCAGTAAGAAATTTTTACCAAAGGTGTAAGGTTAATATACAAGTAGGGGGAGAGGAGAGTGAATAGTTTCAAGTGAACGTTTGTCTGTGGCAATAGTGTTTGATGTCAACATGGTTGTTCAGTTTGTTTTTGGATGGGGTGGTGAGGTAGGTAAGTGCAAGAGTCTTGGAGGGAGAGGTGAGTATGTAATCTGTTACGGATGAGAGGGCCTGGGAAGTGAGTCAGTTGTTGTTCGCTGATGATACAGCACTGGTGGCAGATTCAAGTGAGTGACTGCATAAGTTGGTGAATGAGTTTAGAAGAGTATGTGAAAGGAGGAATTTGAGAGCGAATGTGATTAAAAGCAAGGTTATTAGGTTCAGCAGGGCTGAGGAAATGATGGGATGTGAGTTTGAATGGAGAAAAATTCTAGAAAAGGAAGTGTTTTAGGTATTTGGGAGTGGACATGGCAGCAAATGGAACCATGGAAGCATGAGTGAGTCGTAGGGTAGGGGAGGGGGTGAAGGTTCTGAAAGCACTGAAGAATGTGGGAAAAGAGAGAAAGCCATCTCGGAGGGCAAAGATGGGTATGTTTGAAGGATTAGTAGTCCCGATGATATATGAATACAGGGAATGGGCTGTAGATGAGGTTGTGCGGAGGAGGGTGGATGTGTTGGAATTGTAATGTTTGAGGACAATATGTGGTGTGAGGTGTTTTGATCGAGTAAGTAATGAAAGGGTAAGAGAGATGTGTGGTAATAAAAAGAGTGTGGTTAGAAAGCTGATGAGGGTGTACTGAAATAGTTTAGACACATGGAGAGAATGTGCGAGGAACTGTTGACACAGAGGATATATGTATCAGAAGTGGAGTGAACAAAGAGAACAGGGAGACCAAGGTTGAAGTGATAAAGATTTTGAGCAATTGGGGCCTGAACATGCAGGAGGGTGAAAGGTGTGCATGGGATGGAGTGAATTGGAATGATATGGTATACTGGGGTCAAAGTACTGTCAGTAGACTGAACATGGCATGTGAAGCTTCCAGGGAAACCATGGAAAGGTCTGTTGGGCCTGGATGTGGATAGGGAGCTGTGGTTTTGGTGCACTACATAAGATAGCTAGGGAATGGATGTGAGTGGATGTAACCTTTCTTCTTCTGTTCCTGGCACTACCTCACTAACACAGGCAACAGCAATCAAGTTTGACAGAAAAGAAAGATATTGATGGAAGAAAATGTGGTGGAACTCAGAGAAGAAAAATTTGAACATTTAGGTCTTGGAGGGTTTAGCAGTACAGCTGTACAAAGGAAAGAAATAGGTGCTTAAGAGAAAGTTAAAGATGTGAACTTAATCATAAATGAAAAGCACCAACTTAGTGATTGCACTGAAGAACATCATGCCAGCATGTCATATAATGATTAGAGTGATAATGAGGATTTTCATCATGAGAGATAGAAAGCTGATGATGAAAATGAAATTGAATTATGTTATGCTGTATGGACATCCACAAAATATTGAAGTTGATACTTTAGAAAGACTTCAGAAACATGTAACTAGGGGAACTGAGGGAATGAAACATATGGACTACCATAAGAAATTGATGGAACTTACACTCTAGTAAAAAAAAATGAACTGTCTACGCATGGCACCAAGTTGAGAGAATCAAAGAAAATGTACTGATCTTACAACAGAGCAGCTATATTAACAAGAATCCCATCGAATGAAATAATAAAAGATCAACCCAAGATTACAGCTGTGTACTGTGCATGGCAACAGAGGAGAGCAGTACTTATAACACTAAAATGGTGAAGGCAGTCACTTTTCACCACTTGCTCTTTTTTTTTATTCACTACGTGCATAGGTATAGAACTAGAGGACTAAGATATTGACTTTTATTAAAAAAATTCTGTTAGAATACAGTAATTATTTTTTTTTACATAAAGCATAATTTTCCTTACAGGTCTCACAGTACCTCTTATGATATCATACACACTTAGTTACAAATGCACATGAGATACAGACTTTTACTTGGATCAAATGAGGTGGTTATGTTGACTGATGGCATAAATCTATTTTACTTCTTATATGTCATCGTTTCTCAGTGTTTATGTGTGCTGCATTCTGTCATTAGCTGTAAGTCACTGAAGTGCTCATTTAGAAGTTTTCTTTAAGGAGTAAACATAGCATACCAGTTGCTCAGTCCTGAAAAAGCTTTGCAAAAACTTCTGATTCATTAGGAGAGGAATCAAAGTATCTTGCTAGTGGTTTTCCTTATCTGGGTAAAGATTGGACTCACCCGGCCTGTGAGTTCCTCTTAGGGAACATTGTCCTTCACCTTCTTGTTCTGTTCATGGACAAAGGCAGAAGCGTTATAATTGACAATTTTTTCACATCATTGAAACTCGCTGAGAAATTAAAAGCAAAGTGTACAAGTCTTGTTGGCACAATCAACCATGCCAAAAAGGAAACCCATGCTGAAGTAAATAATTATGATTCACGTGCCCTGAATTACACCACCAAGATCCTCAGACATAACAGCTGTAGTAACAGTTTATTAAGGAAAACTAAGCAAGAACTTATTTTTGCTTAGCATGATGCATTTATCCATCATCATTGGATATGGAATCAAAGAAATTCCTGAGACAGCTTTTACAACTCAACCAAGTATGGCATTGATGTTTTGGATCAAATGGCATGCCCGTATTCCTCAAAAGCAGGATCAAAATGATGGTCATTGTGGGTATTTTATAACGTTTTAGATCTGGCACTCATCAGTGCTAGAGTCCTCAATCAATAATACTTCATTCTGTGGTTGGTGGAAGATCTCAGGGAGAGTCATGTGAAACATATCAGGACATGGAGAATAACTGTAGGAATGGGTCTAGTAGAAGACAACAGCATCAGTGAAGATAATGAAACTTCCCCAGTAAAGCGAAATTATGTCTGTTAAGGGAATAAAACAACGAACATCTGTTTTGATGTAAAACAAAACTAGTATGTGGCCAGCGTATTGATGAGGTTGTAAAATGTTGTATCTGCGTCAGCTGAACCAAATGTTGAACATTGAACATTTTGGTAATTTCTCATACATATTAATGTATTTTGAAGTATGATTAAAGTATTTTTAGAACTTCATATTTATTTTCAGAATGAGTGTGTCGTACATTTTCCAGTTTTCTTTGTTAAAACTAAAAAATTTTTTGAAAAGAATGTCTTAGATAAGAATGATATAATAAATAGTGGTATTTGAATTTGACAATGTTATAATAGAAAAGTTTTTGAAATTGCTTCATTTTATTTCCCTGAACTTGCAATTTTGAGTCTAGAGATTATTTTCTCTTGGCAGCAGTCATATTGACAATGACAGTCATTCTTGGGAAATAGAGTAGCTCTTTTTTTTTTTTATTATTAAATAAGTGATAGGTACTATATCAGCTATATGTGTTTGTCCTGTCGTATGGGGAAATCTCAGGTACTCATAGGTCGGTGGATTGGTAGGTACTCTTTCTCTCTTAAGGCTGTTGTTTGCTTTCTTTTGGTGGACCGCTATTTAAAGAATAGTGGATAGTTAGTTGTGCTATCTTAGGTTTAGTATATGGATCCAGCTACCTTAAGTGAACAGTTGTTACATCCAAGAATGCACCCTTCAAGCTTCTTTTGTCAGAGTACAGTAATTAATTTTTTTACATGAAACTTACTTTCTCTGACAGGTCTCACAGTACCTCTTATAACCAATGAAAGTGGTGACAAGTTTGGGAAGTCTGCTGGTAATCCTGTATGGCTGGACAGTAATAAGACTTCTCCATTTGATTTTTACCAGTTTTTTGTAAGAGCAAAAGACTCAGAGGTTAGTGACTTTTCATGTTTGATTCTATTCTTGTGTTTGGTCAGAGTATTGAGTGATATAGTAAGCATGAAATGATGGTTGCAGCGATAAGGTCTTGATGATATGCAAAGTAATTGTTTAAAGATTACTTATATCTGTGATACTTTACACATAGGTTTCTCATAACTGAATGGTTGATCTAAGTTTCTTTTTAACTGGATGGTAGATCAAAGGTATTTAGTTAAATTTTGAATTATATTTTCAAGATGTTTAATGAAAATATCAGGGCTTATTATTAGTAAGGAACTATTAATCCATGCACACTTTACAGCAGTTGAAATTCACTAAATGTTACAGCACTAACTAAGCAAGGAAGGTGGATTTTCTGAAACAGTTAAGGTGGAAAGTTTTTCACTAGACCTTCAGATTTGAAATATAAACTGGAATTAGGTATTATGCATGTAGTAAAGAATCTCAGTATGAATATCAGACATTTCTAGTGGAAAAAGATTAAACTGACACCTTAGATATAGCTTAGAATGGATTAGCTAAGCCTCCAGTAACTACTTTAGATTTGAATCGTGCAAGCCCAGGACCCATTTTAAGAAATGGGTGACTGTGTTGCTGGTTGGTTGGTAAGGATATTCGGTGTATCCATGGATCATGGTGAAGTGCCTGAAGATTGGCAGAATGCGTGTATAGTGCCATTATACAAAGGCAAAGGATATAAAGGTGAGTGTTCAAACTGTTTAGGCATAAGGTTGTTGAGTATACTAGGAAAATTGTATGGGAGGGTATTGATTGAGAGGGTGAAGGCATGAACAGAGCATCAGACTGGGGAGGAGCAATGGGGTTTTAGAAGTGGTAGAGGATGTGTGGATCAGGTGTTTACTTTGAAGAATGTGTGTGAGAAATACATAGAAAATGTAGAAAAACAAATGGATTTTTATGTGGCATTTATGCATTTGGAGAAGGTATATGATATGGTTGATAGAGATGCTTTGTGGAAGGTCTGAAGAATATATGGTGTGGGAGGTAAGCTACTAGAAGCGGTGAGAAGTTTTTATCGGGTGTACGGCATATGTACGAGTAGGAAGAGATGAGAGTGATTGGTTCCCAGTGGAGATTGGTCTACGGCATGGGTATGTGATGTCTCCATGGTTGTTTAATTTGTTTATGGGTGGGGTGATTATGGAGGTAAATGCAAAAGTTTTGGAGAGAGAGGTGAGTATGCAGTCTGTTGGGATTAGAGGGCCTGGGAAGTGAGTCTATTGTTGTTCGCTGATGATACAGCACGGGTGGCTGGTTTGAGTGAGAAACTGCAGAAGATGGTGATGGATTATGGAAAAGTGTGTGAAAGGAGAAAGTTGAGAGTAGATGTGAATAAGAGCAATGTTATTAGGTTCAGCAGGAATGAGGGACAAGTTAGTTGAGATGTAAGATTGAATGGAGAAAAATTGGAGGAAGTAAAGTGTTTTAGATATCTTGGAGTGGAATTGGCAGTGAATGGAGCCATGGAAGCAGAAGTGAGTCGTAGGGTGGGAGAGGGAATGAAGGTTCTGGGGGCAATGAAGAATGTGTTGAAAGAGAAAATGTTATTTCGGAGAGCAAAAATGGGTGTTTAAAAGAATAATAGATCCAACAATATTATATGGTTGTACGGAGGAGGGTGGATGTATAAGAAATGAAATGTTTGAAGACAATATGTGGTGTGAGATGGTTTGATTGAGTAGGTAATGAAAGGGTAAGAGAGATGTGCAGTAATAAAAAGAGTGGGTTGAGAGACCATTAGAGGGTGTTTTGAAATGGTTGGACATATGGAGAGAATGAGCGAGGAAAGGTAGACATAAAAGGATATATATGTCAGAGGTTAAGGGAATAAGGAGAAGCGGGAGATCTTATTGAAGGTGGAAGGATGGAGTGAAGAATATGTTGAGTGATCAGGGCCTGAACATCAGGAGGGTGAAAGACGTGCATGGAATAAAGTGAATTAGAACGATGTGGTGTACTGGGGTCGATGTGCTGTCATTGGACTGAACCAGAGCACATGAAATGTCTGGGATAAACCATGGAAAGTCTGTGGGGTCTGGATGTGGATAGGAAGCTGTGGTTTCAGTGCATTACACATGACAGCTAGAGAATGAGTGTGAGTGAATGTGGCCTATTTTCTTCTGTTTCCTGGGGCTACCTCACTGACACAGGGGGTGGCGATGCTGTTTGCTGTGGGGCAGGGTGGCGCTGGGAATGGAAAAAGGCCATAAGTATGAATACGTACATGTTTATATATGTATATGAATGTATATATGTATATGTTGGTATATATATGTATGTATTGTGCATATATGTGTATGTATGTGTGTATCTGTTTCTTGGTGCTACCTCACTAACAAGGGAGACAGTGATCAAGTATGATAAATAAATATATATTTGTTATTTATTATACTTGATCGCAATTTCCCGCGTTAGCAAGGTAGCACCACAAAACAGACGAAGAAAGATCCATTCCCTCACATACACACATATATACATAAATGCACAATACATACATATATATACCAATATATACATATATATGCATACACATGCATATACACATATACACATGTACATATTCATACCTGCTCGCCTCCATCCATTCCTGACACCAACCCACCCCACAGGAAATAGCATTGCCATCCCCTGCGTCAGCGAGGTAGCTCCAGGAACCAAATGAAAAGGCCACATTTGCTGACACTCAGTCTCTAGCTGTCATGTGTAATGCACCGAAACCACAGCTCCCCATCCACATCCAGGCCCCACAGAACTTTTCATGGTTTCTCCAGACGCTTCACATGCCCTAGTTCAGTCCATTGACAGCACGTCCATATATATATATAATGGATATGGAAATATGGAGATAATTTTGTGATGATAATGTAAAAAGAAACCTCTTCGTCACTATTTAGGTTTATTTGCGGTAAAGATCTAATTCGGTTTAATGTGCAAGGATCAATTTCAGCGACAAATGAGTCCCATTAGTGTTTGAAAGAGCGAAAATCCCATTCTCCAGTACACAGTACACAACCCATTTCGCAGTCGACAACAACCAAGTCATTATTCAGTACACAATAAACAACGCAATCTCCAGTACACAGTAAACAACCCATTTCCTACGACTCAATAAACAAGACACTCACCAGTCTACATCAAACAACCTATTCCCCAGTGTACAGTAAACAATTTATTCACCAGTGCATAACAAACAGCCCAATCTCCAGTACACAAAAGACAACCCACTCTCCAGCACACAGTAAACAACACGCATTCCAGTACACAACAAATAACCCATTCTCCACCACAAAGGAGACAACCCGTTCAAGGTAGAAGAAAAAAAAGCCCATTCCCCAGTGCACAGCAACCAACAACCGACTCCCTAAGACAAAACAAACAACTCACTACCCAGTACATAGCAAACAATAGACTCATCAGTATACAACAAACAATCCATTCCCATTGCGCACACCAGCAAACAATCAACACTCCAGTCAACAATAATAAACTCAATCCCCAGTACACAGCAAACAAGCGACTCTCCACGGCACAGCAAACAACCCCTTCTCCAATACACAGCAAACAACCGAGACTCTATAGTCCAAAACAACCTGTTCCCAATACACTGTAAACAACTGACTCCCAGTACGCAGCAAACAACCCATTCCCCAATACGGGGCAAACAACCGACCCTCCAGTGCACATGCGTGGTGTCTGGTGCCTCCTATAGTGAGCAGGTCAATGCGCGTGTTTAGTTCCCTTTCTCTTCCCTCCAGACACCAGCCTCCCACCCACTCCAACCCATAACCCACCCATTCCCTCATCCTACCCTCAACCATACGCCCCATACCAACCCATAATCTTAAATCCTGTCCTCCCCATAAAACCCCATCTTCTCCAAACCACTCCTATCCTATCAGAACACATGTTACAGCACGGGCTAGAGGGAACCCAGGGTCCCTCATCCCATACCCAAATCCTACCAGGACACACTGGTAGGTCTTGGAGGACCTCCCTCCTTGTCTCCCATCTCCCAGTCCTGCCAGGACACCCTCTCTTGTGTTAGGCTCCCTCCCATCCATGCCCCAACCGTACCCTTGCACGGGAACATTATGCTAGTATAATGGGACAGTCCCGTCCCCCCCACACACACACATCCTCCCGCTTCCAACTGAACAACTGGGCGCACCTGGACCGCCCCCACTGCCTGACCTCCTCCGAGGCCTGAGCCAACACAATCTGTCCTCGGGAGCACGTGTGAGGTGATCCTCGGCGCTGGCTGCTCCCCCTGCGGGGGACAGCAGGAGAGATGGCTGAAATCAATCTGTGGACACGACTCCGACGGGGTTCCTCTCGAGTTGCTGGTGGTATATTGCCGACCCCCGCCAAATCACCACTGTCTTCTCCCCGATCCCCGGCGCTTCCGCCTGCGCCGTGACCTGACGGAGGGAGGGCGGGACTGCGGAGGCCTTCCTCCGCGACGCATCCTGGCGTCTGGACGGACTGCGCTGGGAGATTGGGGGGCGGCTCCAAAACGCGAAATTAACCGCGTGGCAAACGTGCCATAGAGCGTGCGCTGGCAGCCAGTTTGAGCGCCGCGGGCGCCACTTAGACTCGCTCTCAGCCCCGCGCCTCATTACCCACCCATGGTTGGAGGGCCATTGACTAGCGGGCGAGCCTTTGTTGGCTGCAAGGGTCACAAGTGCCTCCAACTGCCTACTTGCACGGGATTTTCAAGGGGGGAACTGATGCAGAGGGCCTCTCTCCTTTCACGTGTCTTGATTTTGTGATTCAGTTGGCCATTACGATGGATGTAGGAGAGATCTTTCCCTGGTCTCCTTGACCCAGGGTTTTTTGGCCTCTCGAGGTCTAAACAGTTGTCTAATTCGTCGCCGGGAGAGAGGGAGAGAGGGAGAGAGAGGGAGGGAGAGAGTGGGGCCCAACCACTCCGCTCCGAGGGACGATGCCCGAATGGGAAGGCCGTGAGGACGTTCACTAAAGAGGCGCAGTGTAAGGACCACTACTCCGCTTCCCCTCTCTCACGGGGACCTGAATGAGAGAACCTGGTTGTCGGAGGACTTTTTCTGAAGGAGGCGAATCATTCCTCCGAAAAAGAAAACGAAATATACATTTCTATAAATACATCTGTAGAGAAGAGCCGGTGCTCGATGTAAGGTATATTCTTATCTCCGTGTCATCGGACAAAAGCAGATTTCCAGGCACGGGGCATATTTTTTTTCTTCTCTCTCTCGCTCGAGAGCGGACGAACCCCGTCAGGATGTGATATCGCTAACGCTAAACTCGGGACTGTATTGCTCGGAGTAAATTGGACGACTTGGGCTAAAGTTTGATTGGTGCTTCTTCCCGCTGAACCAGTGGGCGAAAGTTGGCTCCGGCTTGACAAATTTCCTCCCTCCGTTGCCCTCCGACGAACTTATAGCACCTGCACGCCCAACAACTTTGTTTCTCGCTAGTTGGTTCAATGTTCAGATCACGTCTCAAGTTTCAATGAAGGGACCAGAGATGCCTTCTCGGTCAAAATTTGTCCTTTTTGGACCGTCTGTGAAGCCGGGCAATCACGGGGCTTCGCTGGATATGGGCGAGTCGACCCCCTATCAAGTTGTGGATTGACACACGTGCCCCTCTCCCACCCAGGACCTCAGTGGAAGTCTCCCGGAGATGACCGATATGAATATCTCAGCCACATGTTACACAGCATACGGCGGTGGCGCGTAATGTGAACGCAGCATACAACGTCACGAGGGAAGGGGCCGAGTCAGTCACGCTGAGTTGACGAAAAGTCGGGGCGATGTCGGTGAAGTTTGGGATCGAGAGAATCACTTCCTAAAGGGAGGCTTAAGAGCGAAGTGCACGTCTCTGGTCGTCGTGTGTGTGTGTAAGGATGCTGGTAATGGTGAGGTACTGTGGGCTCTTGATGGTGCGGAGACCTTGAAGAGGCAAGCTTGGGGATTCCCATGGGTCCCTAAATATCTGTCCTTCAGTGCGTTGGATTACAGCGATCGTGGACTCTGGACGTCCTATACCCGTAGGCTAAAATGTTCCTACTCTGGCAGAGTTCACAGCTGCTCGTGCCAACGGAGGATCGGACAGTGTCTTCACAACAAAAGACCCACGACTGACTGACAAAGACTGACTGACTGTCGGCGTCAGAGGGGCCTGATAGACCAGAGGTATAAGCCCTCCCACCCGCCCCCTCACCCCGACAGGAGCCACATAAGGGCTCGCAGTGCGGCCCTTGAGCGCAGTGCAGCTGGTGGTGGTGGTGGTGGTGGTTGGTGGGAAGGGGTGGGGGAGGTAGGTGGGCCAAGGACAGAGGGCCTCTTGACTGCAAGCGTCTTGTAAGGGGAGGGCCACGTGCCGCCCTCTAGCACGTGTCTCAGACCCGCAGCTCCTTCCCCTCCCCCCAACACACACACACACCGCCCTTCACGTGCCGCCTCTTCACCTGATGTCAAAAACTTTCGCCTGAGTCTACGGTGACGCCCCGGCCAACACCGGGCTACGATCCACGTCCACAATGAGCATAACGGTGCAAGTCCCTCAGCACTCGATTTACACCAAGAGCTGTGCACCTGGGCACCAATGAACAGATTGACTACACACAAGGAGCCTTAGTACCATGTGGGATGATGTCTTGAAAAAGAGAGATATATATATACGTAGTTTGCGATCACTCGCCACCCCAATCCCCTCTGACCTCAGACAATGTGTAGGACAGCACCCCCGTCTGTCTGTACCGTCCCCCTGCGTGTCGGTACCGTGAGATGCACCACCAGCGGGTACATGGACACCGTCGTGTGTGCCAGCCAGAGCCATCGCCACGACCCATCGACCAAGCAACACACCACCCTATACCAGAACTTGCCAACGCGTTACCACACTCACCCTTGCACCACCACTACCGCCACAGTACCACACACTCTCCCATGCGCCACAGCTACCACACGCCACACCGAGCAGGCAGCTACCGCTCGTCCGTCATTCAGCCCTAGAGACTGGCTGGCCAATAACAGGAGTGGAAACACACATTTACGCTGATTGTACAGCCCGGCAAGTGTTGCTTGTGTTGCCGCCAACACCCCTGATTCCCCTGTCTTTTGTGACGCGGGGGGGTGTTGCCCCATCACTGTGTGTCCCATCACTGTGTGTCCCATCACTGTATGTCTCATCACTGTGTGTCCCTTCACAGGGTGTGCCACGACTGTGTCTCTCATCACAGTGTGTCCTATCACTGTGTCCCATCATTATGCCCCATCAATATACATCCCATTACAGTGTGTTCTCATCACTTTGCTTCCCATCGCTGTGTGTCCTATTTCTGTGTGTCCCATCACTATGCGTGCCATTATTGTGACCCATCTTTGTGCGTCGCATCAATTCATATCCCATTAAAGTGTCCTATCACTGTGTCTCATCAGTGTGTGTCCCATTGTTGTTCCCCATCTGTGTGTGTGTGTGACCCATCACGTATGTACTGCCATGGCCCTTCAGCTATGTGTCCCATCACTCTACCTGGAAGCCCTACTTCCAGTCGTGTGTCCCACACTGTCTCCTCTCGCTGTGTGTTGGAAACGTATATCGTCTGTGTCCTCACCCTGACAACAGCATGACACTACCATCATTACCACCACTACCATCTCCGCCATCACCATCATCCTGCCACCACGACCGTCCCCAGCCACCGTTGCCACCACTGGCACCAGCGCCCCAGTGAGGGAACCAGAGCTGTTGTTTACAGGTTCAAGTTGCTAGTGACGTTAGACTCGTTTCACAGATTCCCAGTCAATTCACAGGGGATGAATTCTTGCTTGCATCAAAGCAAAAAGATCATTGCATGTGTGCGTCTCTCAGTTATTTGTTCGTAGAAGATTTTTCTTTAAATTTTGTTCCCAGATAGCGAGTATATATATATATATGTGTGTGTGTGTGTGTGTGTGTGTGTGTGTGTGTGATTACTATTTGTGTGTTACGTGGAGGAAATTACGCTCGTGTTGCCCTAATAACCCTGGAATCGATTGAGCCTAAAAGTCGAAATAATATCAGAGGAGCCTTCTTCAGATAAGTGGAGGTCACCGGTGGAGTGCCGCAGGGTCTTATTCTGGGACCGCTACTGTTCTTGATCTATAGATATTCAACTTAGAAAGGGTCGTATCCAGACTCCAAAGTTGACTAAATTCAGGCCGAGCAACAGTAGAATAGTGAGGATGGGACAGAGTGAAGGAAGAAGGCCTTAATGTGATTATCAACCAGCATGGAATAAGCTTCAGGATTTTGCGAGGAGAAGGACTTGGGTGATGACCTCGTCTCTATAGCCTGTCGCCAGAGTCTCACATTAAGAGGATAGTTAAGGAGACAAACTCTCTCCTTGACGAATGTCAGATTAGCCTTCAAGTATACAGATAAAGAAATATTCAGCAAGCTGTTCACACCTTATACAAGGCCCAAAACTAGAATAAGCTCCTGAATTTTTAACACCGTGTCGCACTAAAAGCACAGAGAGCTAACAGAGAGGATTTAGAGGAGGGCAAAAAAGATTATACCAGAATCAAGAGAATGCAGGGTGCAGGCGTAGGTTAATAGAGGCCTTAGATCTACCCACGATGGAAGAGAGATGAGTAAGGGGTGACCCGATTGCAACCATTATGTTTTTAAAGACGAGTGATGATGCAGAGAGTGGGTAGTTCTTCGATAGATGTAGGGATGGAACCGACAAAGAACATAACATGACATAAAGTAAGAAACCGGCTGAAAGAAATGTAAAAACACTGTTAAGTATTTATAAGTTGCGGATGAATGGAATAAACTGAGGGAGGATGTGGTAAATGTGGACAGCATACATACAGAAGGTCAAGAGGTGGTGCGATAGTAGATTATATTCCAAGAGATGGTGTCCCCACGAGTGTAAAATTCCCTCCCGGTACAGTACAAAGAGGTTTTTATACAGACACACAGACAGACAGACAGACAGACAGACAGACACACACACACACACACACACACACTGGAAGATACAAAATATTGGAGGGAAAATGGAAAATATGTAACGATCAAATCACTATATCTACCAAACTCCATCAGGAACTTCCATATTGGAAACAGCCACTTCAGCGGTTTCGTCTTCCTAGTTTCGATATTTTTTTTTTCATATACAGAATTTATCAATGTATACACGTAATGCTGTATTACAGGAAAATAACTTAGATATTTCTTAAGCTTTTGTGCAATACAACGGTACGACCCTCGAGCACAACGGTACAACCCTTGAGCACAACGGTACGACCCTTGAGCACAACGGAACGACCCTCGAGCACAACGGTACGACCCTCGAGCACAACGGTACGACCCTTGAGCACAACGGTACGACCCTTGAGCACAACGGTGCGACCCTTGAGCACAACGGTACGACCCTCGAGCACAACGGTACGACCCTTGAGCACAAAGGTACGACCCTTAGCAACAACGGTACGACCCTTGAGCACAAAGGTACGACCCTTGGCAACAACGGTACGACCCTTGAGCACAAAGGTACGACCCTTGAGCACAATGGTACGACCCTTGAGCACACCGGTACGACCCTTGGGTATGATGGCCCCACCCTCTGACGTGACCCGTGAAGGCTCAGGTCAAAGGTCATACAACATGATGCCTAAAACACTCGCGTGACATACTGACCCACCATGAGTTACTGACCCGCCATAATCATGTATCATACTGACCCACCATACTCATGTATCACACCGACCCACCATACTCATGTATCACACCGACCCACCATACTCATGTATCATACTGACCCACCATACTCATGTATCATACTAACCCACAATACTCATGTATCACACTGACCCACCATACTCATGTATCATATTGACCTACCATACTCATGTATCATACTAACCCACCATACCTATGTATCATACTGACCCACCATACTCATGTATCACACCGACCCACCATACTCATGTATCATACTAACCCACCATACTCATGCATCAAACTGACCCATCATACTCATGTACGATAATGACCCATCATACTCGTGCATCATACTGACCCACCATACTCATGTCTCACACTGAACTATCATACTTCCAAGTCATATTTGTCCAGGATATCTGCCTTCTTAGAATATCCAGGTACGTTTGCATGAATCAAGTGGACATCAAATCAGTCTGCCTCTCCCTCATTAAGTCTCATCCGGCTGGCGAAGGTCCTGCTTCAGTTTGCCGAGCTGCTCTGGCCGTCCTGAAAGCCCTAATTATAATATGAATGTTTAGGAGACGTCTGTGGAGTGGCAGTTCTCTTGTCTCCTATTCCAGCCAGCCCTCTCGTGAGTCTGATTCCCACACCCTGGAACTGTCGAGGGAGTGGGAATGATTCAGAGGTATTATCTTTTTACCACTGCCATTTGCAATTATTCCCACTGACGGGGCTTTGAGAGTGAGTCTCGTAGTCTCGTTTTCTCCCGTTAAATACTCCTGCGATGTTAATCAGCTCCTCTTCCGTTAAATATTCGCGCGATGTTAATCAGCTCCTCTCCCGTTAAATATTCGCGCGATGTTAATCAGCTTCCTCTTCTGTTAAATATTCGCGCGATGTTAATCAGCTCCTCTTCTGTTAAATATTCGCGCGATGTTAATCAGCTTCCTCTTCTGTTAAATATTCGCGCGATGTTAATCAGCTCCTCTTCTGT
>JAYMFT010012075.1:0-16826 GCA_038088735.1 Panulirus argus | reverse complement strand
CTCTCTCTCTCTCTCTCTCTCTCTCTCTCTATCTATCTATCTATCTATCTATCTATCTATCTATCTATCTATTTATCCATCTATCTATCTATCTATCTATCTATTTCTATCTATCTATCTATCTCTATCTCTATCTCTCTCTCTCCTCCCTCTTCTGCCACAAGAACTGGAAGACCGTACTGCTTCTAGTAAGACGGCTCTGGAATCGCCATCGAAACAGGTTATTCGACAAACAACTGCTTAGGAGAGAGAGAGAGAGAGAGAGAAAAAAAAAAGCTAGGTGGCGTGATACAAAAAGCGAGAAAATCAGAATTCTAGATAAACTGCAATGACGATACAAATGATCAGAATGACATTAAGACACACTGCTTAAAGCAGACCTATGTAATGGCCTCTGGCAAAACATATCCCTCACGCAACAGCAAATCGGACTCGAGCGTGGCAACTGCTGACGACATCAGCACGCTGACAGTCTCCCCAGTACACTGACAGTCTCCCCAGCACACTGACAGTTCCCTCCCCTACACTATGTTCCAAAAGAAGGCCAAAAGGGGTAAGGCTACTTCTCCCCACTGAAAAAAAAGGAATTTTCAGGTACAGACTTTCTCAGTTCCTGTGTTTTCTGTTTTAACTTCGTCCCTTCGCCTAATTTTCAGGTACAGACTTTCTCAGTTCCTGTGTTTTCTGTTTTAACTTCGTCCCTTCGCCTAAGTAAACTGCAAAGTAGCCCGTGGGGCTTGGCTGTGGATGGCAGCCGCTGTTTTCGGCACATTACGTATAGATGCATACCCTCTGGATGGCAGTCTCTCTAGTTCCAGTTCTGTACGTACGTACCAAGTGAAGGGCGTGTACGTCTGCAGGGTAGTGTAAGTTACAAGCTTGCCCTGTTACGCCGCGGTCGCTAGGCAAGGTGAAGTGAAATTCCCCATGGGACCGGGATCCTTCCTTCCCGCCACCTAGAGATGATGAATATTTCAAGGGAGCTGAGGCTCTCCTGCCTCCTCCTCTCCTCCTTCCTGTTTGTCACTCACGCCACCCTCGACCGACCGACCAGCTATCACGTACTGGTGTCCCTCCCGAATCGTTCCAGGGAAATCCTAATCACGCGCCGAACTCCTGGAGATAAAAATTGCGTCCCAGGAATGCCTCTCTCCTCTGACCCGGGCAACGAAGAGGGGGGAGGGGGGGCGCCCTCATCGCCCACGCCATCTTAGACGTCCAGCCTAAGTGAAAATTATCACACAAGGCGGGGTCAGTTTTTGTCTTGTAAGTTTCAGAAATACTGCAAGAGCCATCATCTTTACCGGCGTAAGAGAGGGGTTGCCGCAACATACATAACACGGTTTATATCCGCCCTCAAGACAGAAGATCACATTAATAATCGACTCAAGAAGCAGGAGACAGGAGGAGCAGCGGTGCGTGAAGGCAGTGGACACCTTCACAGCACAACGCCGTTGCCTCGAACACCGACCCAGCACCCGGAGGCCCCTGGAGGAGGAGGAGGAGGTACGTACCACTCCTGCCGTTAACCTGGGGTATCTGTAGCGTACCTGGGAGCAGAGATACAGGGAACCTGAAGAAGCTGTTACTAATCTTGAAGGAGAAGAGGAAGAAGAACAGGAACGCATTCACACAAGGACCTCTCGCCGTCAACACCTTGCAGAGGTGGCGGGTGTCTGGGCCACAGACACACACACACACACACACACACACACACACACCTGTCCACACGACACGCCTCGGTGCCCGCGCCCTTCACACGTATCCCGTCCACCCGTGCGCGGCCATCCTGTAAACACCAGGCGCCTATCTGGCTTGTACACTCACAGCGAACGTTCCCATTAGCAAATACGTACCCAGCGTATCGTACATGGTCCTGAATGCAAAATCCTTTCCATACATTCGCAAAGAAACAATCCGACACAGGTTCCAATCTAACGTACCACAACCAACAAGATGCTGCCTATGTCTATGTAGCTACACAAGGAAGCCTGTATGTTGGTACATACTACAGCCTCTAATCATAAACCTCATTCGTGTATATATGTGAACTCCCGTCCGCACCTCTTAGTCGCATGTATATATGCTCATAACCCTAGATTAAATTTCTCATCCGTATATAATAACTATTTACAAAACTCACACAAGTACTCAGTCGAAAAGTAAGAGCTGTTTACTTACAAAACATACATACTTACCCATCACGTACATAATACACTGTAAGGTCTCAAGACAACCTAAAGAAAGACTCAGCGCCAAGACACAAGTGTCCCGCAAGACGTCTTTTCAACATCCCACTTTCTATAGCTCCACAAACCCCATGTTTATCGAGATATATAATTTTTCTCTAAATTCTCAGCATTTAACTAAACCGTTTTATTGTTATTATTATTATTATTATTATTACTATTATTATTATTATTATTATTATTATTATTATTATTATTATCATCATCATTATTATTATTGTTATTATTATATTATTATTATCATTATCACTATGTGTACAGCCCATACGCACGTAACCTACACAGGCACACAACTTATACGCACACTTTCAACACTTACACACCACACTTACGCAGTCATGTGCGCTTCATCCACATGGGCATATTTCCTTGGTACCCAGCCCATAAGCGCATGGCCCACACCTACTACAGAACACGTGTCGGTACTTAGCGTGTGAGGAGACCACAGCCACATACGTACTTCACGTACAGTCAACACCAACCCACACCCGCACGACAACGCGTCAACGACCACACCCACGAACGACACCACGACGACCCACACCCATCACGACGCCACGACGACCCACACCCACCAACAACGAACGCCTACCACGTATCGCCTTCACGTAATTTCAGCCGGCAGTTGGAGTATCCTTTTACACCCCTCTTCCTGATCACCTGAATGACCTCTGACCCCGTAAAGACGTGGCCCCAGAGAGGGGTGTGCTCTCCCGAGCCCAGTCGAGACCACAGACTATTTGAGATCAAAAAGTCACTAATTCTAGGTGCGGATTACCTGACCTGTGATCCCCACACCAACCTGCGGTTCACTGCCACTCAGACCCGTTTGTAGCACGGGGGCGAAAAACACACGAGAGAGATTGGTTCCGGAGCCTTTTGGATGGGGGGTGTAAAACCCTACTTACATCCCTCTCTCTCTCTCTCTCTCTCACGTTCTAGTTTACGACGAGTTACGCAAGGGACGCGGACGTCTGCAGGTACACGACACAACACAGCACAGCCGAGTGTTGGCGCAGTTATCGCAGGAAGAGATAAACAAGTCAACGGATTACCGTAACGACAGGAGAGGCCGCGGCCGAACGAGCACCGTGTAAAGGCTAATCACAGACGTCTTTCTCTGCGGCGCCCGAGACCCGGCCATCATGTATTCCTCCACGCTCGTTTTTTTTTGCCAGAGTTCGAGCGATCTTGCACCTCTCACCTCTCTCTCTCTCTCTCTCTCTCTCTCTCTCTCTCTCTCTCCTCGCTCTAGCGCCACACGAGTGATCGTAAAGACGGACATGATGCTTTGACTTATCTCCGATTTGCATGGACGGTAGCTACAGTGTGCTGGTATACCAATTCCCCTCCTCCTCCTCACCCCCCTGGTAAAACCCAAGTGTTGGCTCGCGAAGACGATTCGCTGGTAACTTTACAATCGCGTCGCAGATGATTCGAGGACACGATTATCTCCAAAGGCCTCGCGCCGAGTGATGCCCTCTATAAAAATATTATACCTGACTACTACGAGGCATTAGGTTAAATTATTAACATAATAAAATGATAACCTCTGACGCGCATGAAGCGGCGAGGATACATGTAATAGCCCCGGGACCCAGATTCTAGCGTTAAACTTTCATCTCCTTCCCTCTGTGTGTGTGTGTGTGTGTGTGTGTGTTGCGGGGAGTGGTGGGGGGGGGTGACTTAAAGGCCAGGGGACATTCTCCCTGGTTATTCGTCCTGCCTGTTCAAAAGTCTACTTATTACTAAATCTCTCCCTTTTTTCTTTTTTTCGTATTATGAGGGATTGTGAGGCATGCAGAGACCAACCCCCCCCCACCCCCACCCGCCGTTCCCTTAGGTACTCGACCTGCGGGAGGTGTGAAGGGGTTTTAGGTTTGTCCCGGCCTCATGTACCAAGCGAGGGGGCCTGAGTTTTACTCAACGTACGACGATATAAATTATAATCGTTGACACCTACTACGTCGCCAAGTCCGCCTCCTTTTCCTCCTCCTCCTCCTCCTCCTTCCCTCTTCCGCTCCCTCTTCCTCCTCGACGACGCCAAGAAACGACCACGCCACTGAAGGTACCAACGGCCACATCACGACGACAGTGAACACAACGACGCCCACTACGACCAAGATGCACTCGAACGCACCACTGCGACTACCCCTCATCCACCAAACCCAACTTCCGGATGGCCACCACCTCATCCACCTCCCCGGCAACGCCTCCCTGACGTCCCCGGGTCGCGATCTGGGCATAAAAGAAAAAAAAGCCACGAATTCCTCAAGCAAGCAAGAAAACGACTTTTGATTGCTTGACAGCATTTGCTGTCGAGCGCGAGCACTGGGACTGAAGGACTGGCACTTGACCTAACCCGTATGGGTCAGGAGTCAAAGGTCACACCACCGTCACACCCACCGGTCGTAACGTCACGCTCAAGGGTACGTACCGTCGTGCTCAGCAGTCGCATCATCGTCTTGGAGGATCGTACCGTCGTGCTCGAGGGTGGTACCTGTCGCACGACCGACCACAAGACCTGGGACACCTAGACAACCCCCCAGGAGCTCCCACGGGCCATCCTGACCCTCTCCTCCCTGACCCCGCACCCTCTACGTCATCATCCCTCGACGAGATACGTACGTACGTACGTTCCTCTTGCCCTACCCTGAGACACGCCCAGGCGACGGCATCGCCTGCGTCTCCAGCAGGCGGGACTACCTACCGCACGTCGTAGGCACTGGGATGAGGGGCTGGGAGGGGGAATGGGTGGATCGTATGTCCTCAATCCTAGCTTAACGATCACACACACACACACACATACACACACACACACACACACACACACACACACACAGCTCTCCTAAACCAGCACTCTGGGATTAGCAATTCGCGCTAAGAAAGAGCGACTGCGCGTCTTCGATTTCACGAGGGGCGCGTCTAGGTGACGACAGAAGATGTCCCTGGACAACACCGGCGGAGCCTGGCACCCTGGCGCCAGGCGGGAGGGTGCCAGATGACAGTAATGTGCCACATCTCGTACTCCCTATGCTCCCGGTGCGTTCCGCGTCCCTCTTTTTGAGTAACTGGAGTTTGTGTAGGGGGTTAATGTATGTGTCGGACAACACAGGCCCCCTGACAGGGAGAGACTCTTGGGCATAGTTATGGAAGGTCTTTTTTCTCCTTTTTTTTTCTTTTTTTTGAGGGGGTGTGAAACCAACGTGGTTTATGTACACATTCCGGGTCTTCCATCTTTCTAATACGTCAAACGTGATGGTCCGGGTGAGGAAGTGGTGTCGTATAATATATACATCGAGTACAGAACTGACACAGGTGCCAGACACCTTGGTGTATGAGTAAGGCATTGGTGTCATATACTATACACCTAACATAGGTGGCATGGCCTGCGTATGTCATATACATCTTATACAGAGTGACACAGATGCCAGTCTATCTACTTTTAGTAAGGTAGTAGTGTCATATACATCTTATACACCATGACACATATGCCAGACACTTTACACTAGGTAAGGAAGGAGTGTCATACATATCTATGACACAGATGGAATACATCGCGGCCTAAGTGAGTCGGAGGCGGCGGCGGCGGCGGTGGTGTCACATAACATCGCATGACACGGGCGGTGGTGGGTGGTGTCATCACATCCTGGGAGGCCAAGAGACCTGCCAGAGGCAGGTGGGTGAGACGACGGGTGTGTGTGTGTGTGTGTGTGTGCGTGTTTGGACGACCCGAGCTTCCTGGACGGCACGTGTCAACAGCCAATGGTCTATCCTGAGCCCGTAGCGTCCCGTCCCGTCCCGTCGCTGCCTCACTTTCACCCTCAGGGTACATGCTTGTACCTGCGATTTACTGTCAGTGTACCGCAGCTGTACCGGCAGGATGTGCATCTTCATTGACCCGCTGCTGTACATTAAGCGTAGTCTGTTGTGTACCCTGTTACCTTTTCAGCGGGTATGTTCCTTGAGTGTACCGTTACTGTAATTGCGGCACAGCGTTAACGTACCTAACGTATCTCCGTGACTGTTCGTGAGGTAGGTCGTTACCGTACCTGCGATATCACCCTTAGTGTACCTGCGGTACACTTGGTACCATCACGCCATAGGCGTACCGTTACGACAACATGAGTACCCCGTATGGTACCACTGACTATACGACCACTGTGCCATCTGTTTACCTGCGCTACGAGACCAATGTACCGATATGTACCGTCCGTGTACGTGCAGCCTAAAATCAACGTAACTAGCGTAAACCTAATATCTCTGACTGGCTAGTTCTAGTACTGGTGATAGTTCTTATACCGGAAATTTCTTGTATTGGTTCTATTCCTGGTACTGGCTGGTACTAGTGCTGGTTAGTTCTGCAACTAGTTCTAGTCCTAGTGGGAGTTTCGGTACCTCATGGCCAGTACCGGGTCCCTGCACATCGGGTCTGCGATGTTTAGAGCTCACATTTTTAGCTATGTGTGTGTGTGTGTGTGTGTGTGTGTGTGTACCCGCGTGCGCCCGGTACACCTGAAGTATATCCGGTACACCTGGAGTATACCTGGCGTATTCCTTAGGGGGTCTTCTAACCCCAGTGTATTTCTTTCTTCTTTTTTTTTTTTGGCGTCAAAACCATGCATACTAGCATGAAAAGGAATCATGCACATCATACGCTAACGCCATGCACATGGATCCAGACCTCTCACATGGTCGAGGTGACGGCCTCTCTTTATCTCACGTGCTATGAGTTTATTACCATAAACTGATGAATATACAGAATTCAACAAATACTGTCATCCCTGATTTGTTACGCAACAAACAAGCCAACAGTTTAAATCAACACAGTCATCTCGTCATTCTTTAACTTAACAAACGTACTAACAAATACTGTTACAATTCAGCAATCCGTGATTTTAAGTTACGTAACAAACAAATCAACAATATAATTTAAGCTAGTTATCTCACTATATTTTAACATAAACACACTAACAAATACTGTTTTTTCCAATTATCTCTACGACGATTCTCTTCAACGACGAGAAGGGGCAATGAACAAAGAAATTCTAATTAACATTCAGGATTCATTCCTGAGCTGGGTAACAGGGAATCGAACCCCCAGTTCCTCAGACCCTGAGCTCCGGGATCCACACCAACGTCCAGAAGAACTAGAGGGGGGGAAAAAAAATTTACAAGGATGGTGCGGTACTCCGCTGAGGTGCTCCTCCACCCTGTGAAACAAAAACATACCTCCTGCTGATGCATGGGAAAATATAAATAGCATATCTTGCCACCACCCGATGCAAAGGAAGAAACTAAAAAATCACTTACGTCACACTGCAGGGAACATTTCATCTAATTACCCTTTGGATCAATTCTTAGACTAATACATATATTTTTTTCTTTATCTTCTATTTCAGAAAACTGCATAACTATCTTTTCACGGACTATTCCATATAGGGTCGTCAGCAGAACTCGGCTGCACGATCACCGTCGGAATCAAAGCGCGTGACTGAATTATGTACGGAAAAATAAACTAAGACATGACAGCAGTCATGTGTTATATGTTACCCTCTGAATCACATCCCGAATTTACGACCGGCAGAACGTGATGGAACTCGCACCATCGCGATTGGCTATTCGCGGTACACCCACGGCAGAGCGCTATGGAAATTACGCCCAATGCAATTAGCTCTGCGGTACGCAGCCGGAGAGAGAGAGAGATTTTTTTAGCTAACGTCCATCACACACGGGGTTCAGCCAGCCAGGAACACCCCCATCCCCCCCATCCCCCCCCCCCTTCCACTATCTCAGCCCTTCACTGACTTGTAATCGTTAAATGGTTAGCGCTCATTAGCCCCATCTGACCATCTAATTAAAATCCATCGGGTTTCAATTATAGATAAGGACCCGCGGGCCAGCAGGAGCACTGTGTGCAGTCTCTCGCGACTCGACATCCACCGGTACTGGCAGGCGGAGGTGCCATTCTCTCGCTATGGTACGCACCGTCACCGCCTGTGCACCACGATACGCACCTTCAGTGTCTTTATGTTATGGTACGTACCGGCAGTGTCTTTTATGCTATGGTACGTGCCGTCAGTGTCTGAGTGTCACAGTTACTAAGCACCGGGAATGTATGTGTCTTTTTTTTTTTGTATGTACCGTCAGAGTCTGTATGTCAAGGTACGTACCGTAAGTACCATAAGCACCATCAGCGTCTCTGGGCGGAGGGGTCTCTCCCTTGAGTATAGCTTTATAAGTAAGATGTAATCAAGAAAAGTTCTCGTGATCCCCGCTGCACGCCAGATATTGTACCCTGTCACTACGATGATTAGGTTGTCTTGCGAACAAGCGCTTGATCCTCCTAATCACCTAATGACATCGACTTTAAACCCCATCCCCACCCCCTCCCAAGAGTTCGCCCCTCGGACTGGTCCGCTGAAGTCGGCTGGCGGCGGACTCTTGAGTCCAGCAGTGAGTGACTCAACAACCCTGGGGACTCGACTCTGACTGAAGACTGACTTTGATGACTCGGGTCCTCAAGACTATGATGATGATGACGATGATGATGATGATGATGATGATGATGACTAGCCACTTTTAATTTCATTCCATCAGTCAATCCTCTTTGATGACTCGTCACTCTGAAATCGATTTTACGATGAATACAATGACGGCCCCTGCGCTACGATGAGCATGTAACAATTATACAGTAACTGCACACTGATAGTCCCATGACTACAATGACCATCTGTAAATGACTGTACACCGAATACAGTGATGGTCCACTGGTTAGAACGGCCCTTCAAGAGCAACTGCACAATGATCATAATGACGGCCCCTCGGCTACAATGACTCTCTTGAAAACGACCGCACAATGGATACGATGAGGACCAACTCGGATGCAACGACTGACAACGACTGTACAATGGGCACACTAACGACCTCATACCTATCATGACTTTTTGAGAAGGACTCTGCAATGAGGACAATGACGGACCCCAAGTTAAAATGACTTTTTCTGCAACAGGAGAAGTACATTCCTTGAGCTCATGAACTCAGCCTCATGAGTTAGAATTACCCTTCGTTACACACGGGGGCTGACGTCACTGTACACAAGGGCTGACGTCACTGTACACCAGGACTGACGTCGTTACACATGAGGAGATTCCATTCAAGTATTCGAGGTGATTAGCTGATTAACTCATCGTAGTTGTAGCGAAATTTCCCGATGTCGCTTCACAAATACCCGCCTCTCTGCCGACATTTAGACACCCGAGTCGCTGACTTATCAACAAGCAACTGACATTAACCTCCTTGTGACCTTATGTGACCTACGTAAGGAGTCGTAAGCCAGGTACCGAGCTGGTAGACCACACTTACCTTCGCAACTGGCGGTCTTGACCAGCATCTTACTTCTTCCAGCGGACAGTGCTCTTTAACCCTTCAGTGGCCCAGCCTAATGACTTGGCGACCTTGCCCACTATATCAACATTGCCGGCCCAAATTGCCACCTTGATACCAAGCATCAATGCAATCAAGTCGGACAAGCAGTCAACTAGTCTCAGAACACAAGCGCGTCGCTCCAGTGCACCTGACCAACTCTTGGCCGCGCGACTCCAAGCTCACCATCTCCCTTGGTCGAGCCCAGAGGTCTCCTCCGTCATCAGCAGAAGCCTCCCAGAAGGCTCTGAATCCTTCCCCCCCCCCTGCCGGCAAAGGACCCCATGGGACATCGTCAAAACGCCCTCCACTACAACAGATTCTACCGGATCTAAGAGGTTACTACACCTATGCCCCAAATGCACGGGCTAGACAACTGCTGGACACTAACTGATGAACCTCAACCACCTCTCTCATCTGTCGCACCTTCGGTAAAGCTATGGAACCTCGGTAACTTCTCCCTCCCGTTGCACAACCTCGGGGTCTGTCCTGTAGCAGCACCACGAGACCCCAGGCAACGACGCACCTCCTGCGGGAACCTTGAGTCACCTGCCCCTGCGCCAACGCCACAGATCTCCCGCCAACCTCATCTCATCTCACCTCAGCTCACACCCCACATCCCACCCTGAGCTGAACTACTCCGTATTTACCCAACAGGGCAATGCGTTGTCGCCAGTGTTTCCGTTTCTTTTCTTTTCTTTCTCTCTCTCTCTCTCTCGGTCCACACTATTACGAAGACCTAATGATAGCAAACATCCACTTGAAAATATCAAGATAAAAACGCAGTCTCTCAAGTTCGAGTCAAGACGCATCTGAGACCTGAGAGTGCAGCGCCCCCGAAAGAAATCAGATCTTTTCACTTACAAGGGCAGAAAGGTCGAAGGTACGGGCAACCTCATCGCACTCTAAAAACTCTCTTTATCTTAACGTAATCGGAAAAAAAGTTAAACACCGATAATCAAGGGTTAAAAGTCCGGGTCCTGGGAGGGTTAATATATCGCGCTGGTGGGCGCGGGCGGGCGAGGAGGGGGCTATCGGCTGACTTAAATGGCCTCAGTGTGGCAGTTTCATCGGCCCGACGCCGCAACCCCTTCCGCAGGAGTGGTTATCCGGGGGGCTGCCTTAGCCACGTGTGCTGCTGTTAATCTATCACAAAATTATCTCAAAACGTCATGATAAGGGCAATGCCGGATAGCGAGGAGGAGGAGGAGGAGGTGAAGAAGAGGGCGAAGAAGAGGATGATAATGATAATAATACTAATAATAGTAATAATAAACATAATAATAATAATAATTATAATAATAATAATAATGATAATAGTAATAATAACAATATTAATAATGATATTGATACAAATAACAGTATCAATAAAAACAATAACTATTAACGGTTTATTGAATAACTCCGACCAGAGGCTGAAAACAGAGAGAGGAAATTCATGAATCAATAAACAATGGGACCGTAAAAAGCGAGGGTGTTGAAACGGAAACCTTTTGCACAGGGACAAAGGTCGAGGTTGATATACTGGCTGTTACGTATTGATCTTCACAATGGCTGGGGTGGAGCCGGTCTTGTACGGGTCTGTTAACAAGCTCCGGGGGCGCTCGATGCACCTATGGCGCCGAACAACCACGCGCTTGGAGACGAGGGATCTCTGGCGGCAGGAGGTGGCGGCGGCGAGAGTGGTGCTGCAGCAGCACCAGCTTCTTCCTGAACTATTCATTGGACGAGGGCCAACGCTTGCAGAGAGGGAAGGTTAGGTTAGGCGGGTTAGGAGTATTGGACGCCTCTTGACGGGTGGTGCGAGAGGAGAAAGAGGAGGATAATACAGCGAGCTCTTCTTTCTGCACCATTCCTTTTCTCCTCTGCTGTGTGGCGGACAAGAGGGAGGAAGACAAGGCGAGGGAGGCAGGCGCTCATGAGTTGGGGGAAGAATGAGAGTCGTGCACAGGCGTTCTTGGGCTCAGACGTAGCGAGCAGCGAGTGGACGTCCTGAGTCCGCAAAAGAACGCAGATTGGAGGATTTGATAAATATGGTACCCTTCACCTTACATTTTTTATGTCAAAAGTGAAGCTGTGAATGTTGCTGTGTGTGTGTGTGTGTGTGTGTTAAGGGAAGAGAGTTTTATACTCATGTTGCCCCGTCTCTTAACCTTGTATATATATGTACCATGCCTTTACTCCTATCTGTGCTGTATGCACACCCGCGTGTGTATGTGCCACTTCCCTGGCGACTCGTCGCCTTCTCTCATGTAATGGATTAAGATTACGCTCGAACCTACAGCCCCCCGTTTTTAAAACCACAAGTCAGAGCACCAGCATTAGACACACAAATTGTGACGGATGGGCCGCTGATGGTGACGCGGTCACCCAAATGATAACGAATCAGGGTGTGAGTGTGAGTGTGTGTGTGTGTGTGTGTGTGTGTGTGTGTGTGTGTGTGTGTGTGCGTGCGTGTGTGTGTGTCAGCCAGCATGAGTCAGGACTCCTGGGCGTCTGTGTAGTCACGACTGAGTTATCTGAATCTCGACAATCAGAGGGAAGCACTTATAAAACCATTCAGTATATCTTTACAGTCCTCAGACGTGCGACTAATCCACGACAAGCAACCTCAAACATGACTAAAATATAGTACACACACACACACACACACACACACACACACACTCCTATATTTCCCAACCTTCACGTGTGCTTGGAAAGACTCCCAGTTTCTTCACCGGCAGACATCATCACTCTCTCATACTGTTTGCACCAGGGGCCTGGCTGTATACCGATGATGTTTATGAGAGCTGCCGGGCCCCGGGGAGACCACACAAGAGACCTGGTAACGAGATGAGAGACACCCAAGCCAACGCTTCCAAGCAAGAACACGCCATGATGAATCCCCCTGTCAGAGCCTTTCAGAGCCCTGAGGACTCCGTGGGATAGCCGTGTCAAAACCCCCCAGCCGGGGAGGGGGGGGAGGATTGGAACGACACTGGGATAGACATATCGCGATGTTTCCCAACGTCTGTCGAGGACAGTGGGAGAAACCCGTATTCAGAAGCCGCAAACCGGGAGGATCACGTCTAAAGAAGCCCCTTTGTCGAAAACCCCAGGATCTCTGACGTCCCGGGATCTCGCGCAATTCACGAGACGTCCGGAAGGGACGAACTAAACGACGCCTGGGACCAGGAGGAGACGGGAACAGGACTCCTACGCCGACGCCGCGGACCAACGGACGTCGGAGAAGGACGACCATACCGACGCCTCGAACCACGATAAGTGGAAGAAAGATACTCGACCCGACACTGTCGGGAGGAGCGAGCACCGACCAGTCGGAGCCAGCCATTGGCAGGCGTCGGCCGAGGGGGGGGGGGGACACCCACTCCGACGCGTCGGAGCCACGGGACCTCAGGTGGGGGGGGGGGATACACGAAGGGTTCTTGAGCAGAGCCATTGTTGTGCCGTCAGCAGATCTACTGGCTTCGTCGGGGACATAGTGACGAGGCATCACCAAAAAATCCTTTTGATATAAGTAACCCAAAATAAAAGTTACAGATGGCGCTTGGTACCGAAAAAAAAAATACCCAAAACACCTAATACATAGCGCTGAACTTATGACAGAAGAAAAAAAATAATCCATACCTCTAAAAAAGAAATTAAAATAAAAGTTTCTTTAAGTCGTGAAATTCCGCCCAAAATCGCACAACAAAGCTGGATGCATCATATCATCTCAGCCAGGGGCCACGTGCGTGGTTAAAAGCTGCCAAGATACCATAGCAAGAAAAAAAAGAAGTGGTAAATCCCGAATAAACGTCTCGCGTCCTAAGCTTACTACCGGCTTATCATCAAGCCAGAAATACTGCCACTGTACACCCCGGCAAGGGCTTGGTGGGGTTTCTACCGTGAGGTGTTTCTATGTATGTGTGCGATTACTGTGTTGCGATTACCATTTGCGTGTTACGGGGGAGGGATTTCCTCTTGCGCTGCCACGCTTCTAAACCTTTGATTTACGTAACTTCTCTTTAACCCCTCAGTGTATAGAAACACACATACATACATACACAGAGCGTACAGCATACTTAGATTTAAGATGGTGTATGATGGCAGAGAATTTCCAAGAGATGGGGCCCCCACGAGTCTAACACTCCTTCCCCGTGCAACACACAGTTAAAAATAGGTAATTACACACACACACAAACACACACACACACACACTAGCCAAAGCCAGCAACTCATTTATCGACCATACCCGAAGAATGGATGAACAGCTAGGACTAGCAGTAAGTCGACTGCCGTGCCCAGGATTCGATCCCATGCGATCCCGACCCCGGGTGGGCGCGTAACGCTAACCATCACACCACAGAAGCCCGTCTTGGAACGTGAGGTTGGTACGTGTGTGTGTGTGTGTGTGTGTGTGTGCGTGTGTGTGTGTGTGTGTGTGTGTAGCACTGGTAGGTACATCAGGTGTGGCGGGGGGGCGTTACCACCTGCCACTCACACAACAAAAGTTACAACGCGTACGCCGGGAGATCCTCAGCACCTGCTTGTAACACCTTAAGTCACATTAAAAACCAGTTTGTGGGATGGTGGCTGGCCGCCCAGCCACCGGAGATCCTGTACGGTGAATTTAGTATGTGTGTGTGTGTGTGTGTGTGTGTCTACCGTAAAATCCCCACCACTTTGCGAATCCCTACGTTCGCCTCGCTACAGAAAATCCCGAACGTTGGGTCTTCTCTCTCTCTCTCTCTCTCTCTCTCTCTCTCTCTCTCTCTCCTCCCACCTCCCCCACCAACCCACCCACCCACCACCGCACGCCCGTCCGCCTCCCGTCTAAACTCTTATGAGGGATCTGACGTCCACAGACGTTCACACGACACGACACGATGCCCAGCTCATGAAGACGGAGGAGGAGGAGGAGGAGGCTCGGTGGCGTGTTTTTGTCTTGTTTTCCCAAGATGCGATTTGATGGCAACGAGTACTTTACCAAAGACATAAATCAGCATTCTATCAATTAACCAAGAAGTATATATATATATATATATATATATATATATATCATATCATATCATATTTGTCCCTCCAACCTGAGCGAGGTAGCATCAGGAACAGGCGCACAATGGCTTCGTTTGCACACACATATACTCTATCATGGTTAATGCAGCGAAACCACAAACACACACACACACACACACACATATATATATCGAATGCTCTTGTCTTTCGTAAGTCCGTTCTGACATTTCCTTTATCTCTGAACAAAACCTTGGAAGCCACTGGCGTACGCCGCGAGCAAATCCCTTCACAGAAGCGCCGGTGTTCACCTTGTTTGTTTGCCGAAGCAAAACAAGCATATTTAGAGTCAGCTAAGGCCGGCTGCCCAGAAGCGTAACCCCTTGGCACCCACTCTTATCAACAGCAAGATACGAAGAAAGGACGTACATCACGGAGGATGTAAAATGGCTGCATATATCAACCGGGTTTAAAGTGAGAGGGCGAGGTTTATGCTCCCGCCGTGTCTACTGCGGGTCGTGAATATGATGTCGGCCCGAGGTTTAGGGTACAGCCAGAGTGACAGATTGGTCGGGTAGGGTGACGCACGCCAGATAACACCTCACCCTTCCCCCTCTCTCCCCTCCCCCCTCCCCAACACACACACACACACACACACACACACACGGTTGCTACTGGAAAAGTATCCATTTGACATATTCAGCGTACAGTGGCCCAGGCCAAGTACAGCGATACGCAACGACATAATCTCAACGTCAAATCTGTGCTCAGCGTAGTCAAGAGTCCTACACACACTGAAAAGGAGACAAAAGCCAGTGGATGCACGCGTACCCTATCCACCTGTTGCAAACTGGATGTGGATTTCACGGTAATAGAAAGAGACAGACAGACAGACAAAGCAGGAAGCCTACAAGAGACGGCGTCGTTAAAGGTCTCCACACACGAACACACACACACACACAAGTATACTCCAGTACTGAGTTCTCATACTTATTATCATTAAACACTGAATTCATTCCTCAATAATTATATCAGTTCCAAATCTCATTTCAAATGCAGCAGGGTCCTTAAGGTACACAAACCGGATACCTATAATCACGAATGGAACGTGTTAGCGGGTCCTTGGGGGTACGAAAGACAGCCAATGGACGTCCCTCAAGCATCGAAAAAGCGCCTCGAGTTCGGTTTTTACGTAAACCGACAGGAAGGCCCTCAAGTGGCCTCCTATGTAACGCGCAACACTCCAGGCTCCGGCGAGAGGATTTCTGAAGAAGTCCTACTCTCCTGAAGAGGGGGGAAATCGACGCTGACGACGGTGTGACGGCTGAGGACACTGTATGCGAAGAAGGGAATCAGTCGTGAACGGGGCGGGAGATCTCGCTGGCGTACGCTTTTCTGAAGCCTGAAGACCATTATTATTCCCTGTGATAGGATTTCTTGTGGCTGTCATTCGTGGGCCCCTCGGTGATCCCGACACGGATACAGTGATCACGGACAGACAGACAGACAGACAGACAGACAGACAGACGGGCTTATGCTTCAGCAGTCAAGCCCAACGTGGAGGGTGGGGTGGGGGGGGGGTGTTCATTGGTATTCATTCCTTGCACTCACCCCAGACGTGTTTACCATCAGTGGGCCTCAAGCCAAGATGCATTATCGCTAATTAATTTCTTTTTTCTTCTTTTTTTTTTCTCTCTCTCATCCGAAAGATTTTTCGCGGCTTGCTGCATGCGCTATTGCGGTGTACAGCCAGCGTACATCATCCCATTACGTTAAACGCCGAGTTATCAGTCTAAATCGGTGGGTAGGTGGTGATCAGGCTGATAATATTTCCTCCTCAACATGTGCCAGGCGACAGAAGCCCCGGTTATTAGGCAGGGCGAGATGGCGACATGATAACAGCTGTGAACTAAGATAGCGACTTGATAGCGATTATCTTCTTTAACATTCATTAAAAGGAAACAACAACAAAAAAAGGGTTCTGAACTGTTAAAACAAGTAGTTTAAATGAATTTTAAAACAAGACTGGCCAATTTTTTTTTTATGTTAGCTGAGACGGCACTGGCGGCTGAAGCCCTAATCAAGGCCATCCCATTAACGCTACCTCGCTGACGCGGGAAACAGCGATCAAGTATAATAAATAAATAAATATGT
>JAYMFT010012064.1:0-16826 GCA_038088735.1 Panulirus argus | reverse complement strand
AAAAGAATTCTCCCGTATTCCCTGCTTATCGTAAAAAACAGACAAAAATGGGAGGGAACCTCTCCTGCCTTCTTGCATTTTAATTTCTAAAAGACGGAATAGAAGAGGGAGCCAAGTAGGGGGTGCTCATCCTCCTCGAAGGCTCATAATAGGATGTTTAGATGTTTGTGGAGATAACCAAGGTTGGAAAAGAGGAGAGGTAGGTAGAATGTTTGAGGAAAGAATCCTTGATCTTTTGGCCTTGAGTAAAACAAAGTTTAAGGGTAAATGGAAAGAATGGTTTGGAAATGTCGTAAGAATAAAGTCAGGGGTTGTTGAGAGGGCTAAGGAAGAGGAGCACTACTCTTAAAACAAGAGTTTTGGGAGTGTAAGAAAGAGTGTAAGGAAATATACAGCAGATTGATTTGGGTAAAAATGAAAATGGATGGCGAGAGATGGGTTTATTATTACTGCTTATGCACTTGGCTATGATAAGAAAGTTTATGAGAGGTAAGTGTATTCTAAGCAGCTGAGTGAGTGAATCAGCAGTTTTGATGTAAGAGACCGGGCATTAGTGATATCCCCTTGAATGCGAAGATAGATAATGTGGCGGTTGAGGGTATAACTGGGGCATGAGGTTTTTAGTTTTAGAAACTGAAATTTTTAACATCATGTGTATCTTTGTGCTACAAAAGAACGGTGATTCGGAATACATGGTTTAAAAAGAGGGACATATACAATTATACGTATATGAATAGGAGAGATGGTAGGCGGATATCGCTGCATTACATATCTATTGATATGTGTGTAAAAAAGAGACTTTTGGACATAAATGTGTTGAGAGGGGCAGCTGGTGGCATGTCACTGTAGACAAGGGTGAAGGTTTGTAAAGGTTATCAGAAATGGAAAAGTAATGTCAGTGAGAAGAGAGTTGTGACAGTAAGTGAGCTTGAAAAGGAGACTTGCGTGAAGAAAAATCAGCAGATATTGTTTGTAGAATGGCAAAAGGTGAAAGTAAATGAAGTAAGAGGGGTATGTGAGGAATGGGAGGTATATAGGGAAGCAGCGCTGGCATGTGCGAGAGGTGTATGTGACATGCGAAAGGTGGGAGATGGGTAGATTAGAAGGGATAGTGAGTGGTGAATGAACAAGTAAAGTTGCTGGTGAAAAAGGAAATAAAGGCGTTGTAGAGGTACTTACAGGGAAGGAGCGCAAATCATTGGGGGATGTATAAGAGAAAGCGGCAAGAGGTCAAGAGAAAGGTGCAAGGGTTGATAAAGAGCGTAAATTAGAGTTAGGATGAGCGAGTAATAGTAAACTTTGGAAAGAATATAATGTTTCGGAAGATCAATAATGTGCGAACAACAAGAGCACAAATGGGAAAAATGGTGAAGGGGGGAAAAGGGAAGTGGTAACTGGTATAAATGAAGCGAGGAAAAGGAGAGAGTATTTTGAAGGACTGTTGATTATGTTTGATGATAGAGTGTATGATGTAGGGTGTTTGGGTCGGGGGTGATGTGTGAGGTGAGAGAGACATAGAGAGTGGTTTGGTGAAGAGAGAAGGGGTGGTGAAAGCCTTACCTAATATTAAATGCAACGAGACGGCTGGAGGGAATAGCAGTGCAGTTGAATTTATTAAGAAATGGGGTAACTGTGTTGTTGATTTGTTGGTAAGGATCTTTAGTGAATGTACGGACCATGGTCAGGTGCCTGAAGATTAGCGGTATGCATGTATAGTGCCACAGTGTAAAGGCAAAGAGGATAAAGGTGAGTGTTCAAACTACAGATGTATAGGTTTGTTGAGTGTACCTGGTAAATTTTATAAGATATTGACTGAAAAACTGAAGGCATGTACAAAGTATCAGACTGGTGACGGGCAATGTGGTTTCAGAAGTGATACAGGATATGTGGATGAGGTGTTTGCTCTAAACAATGAGTGTGAAAAATACTTAAAAAGATACATGGATTTGTATGTGACATCTATGGCTCTAGAGAAAGCATATGATAGGGTTGATAGAAATGCTTTCTGGAAGGTCTTAAGAATATATGGTGTGGGAGAAAAGCTGATGGGAGCAGTGACAAGTTTTAATCAAATGTGTCAGGCATGTGCACAAGTAGGAAGCGAGGAGAGTGAATGATTCCAAGTGAGGGTCGGTCGTGCAGCAAGGATGTGTGTCACCATGGTTTTTCAATTTGTTTATGGATGAGGTGGTGAGGGAAATAGATGCGATACTCTTGGAGAGAGGGGCGAGTATGCAGTCTGAGGGGATGAGAGGACCTTGGTAGTGAGTCAGTTGTTGTTTGCTGATGATCCATTGCTGGTGGCAGATTCGAGTAAGAAACTCCAGAAGTTGATGACTGAGTTTGGAAGAGCGTGTGAAAGGAGGAACCTGAGAGTAAATGTGAATAAAGGAAAGGTTATTAGTTTTAAACAGGGTTGAGGGACACGTTCGTTAGCGTTTGAGTTTTAATAGAGAAGACTTTGAGGAAATGAAGTGTTTTAGATACATGGGAGTAACATGGCAGCAAATGCAACCACAGAAGCTGAAGTAAGTTAAAGGATGGGTAAGGGGGGCAAAGATCTTGGGTGCACTGAATAAAGTGTTGAAAGAGGAGTCGTCAAAGGAGGACAAAAATGGGTATGTGTGAAGGATTAGTAGCTCTAACAATGATATATGGACGTGAGCATGAGATATGGATGAGTTTGAGCGGAGGAGGGTGAAAGTGATAAAAATAAATTTTTTGAAAACAAGAGGGGAGTGAGGTGGTTTGATCGAGTAAGTAATAAACGAGTAAGAGAGACGTGTGGTAATGAAAAGAGTGGAGTTAAGAGAGCTGAAGAGGGTGTAATGAAATGTTTGGGCCATATGGAGAGAATGAGTGAGGAGAGATTAGCGAAGAGGATATATGTGTCAGAAATGGAGAAAAAATGAGAACGGGGAGACCAAATTGAAGATGGAAAGAAGGAATGAAAAAGATTTTGAGTGATCGGGGCCTGTAGATGAAGAAGGGTGAAAGGCATGCACGGAATAGAGTGAATTGGAACGATATGGTATACAGGGTTCGATGTACTGTCAATGGACTGAAGTAAGGCATATGTAGCGGCCGGAGTAAACAAATGAAAGGTCTGTGGGGCTTGGTTGTCGTTAAGGAGCTGAGATTTCGGTGTACTGCACATAACAGATAGAGAAAAAACGTGAACGATTGCCGCCTTCATTCGTCTGTTCTTGGCAGTACCTCTCAAACGCGGTACACAGCGATCAGGTATAAAAAAAAAAAAAAAAAAAAGTACATGTGGGGGGGCATCACTCTTTTCCACTTGCTATATAGTATCCAACAAGTTAATGAATAAACATAGTTTATATACATTTCTACAATGACTCTATCCCTTTCAGTTCGGCAAATGAAAAAAATAATAGATACATGTGCATGATACTGAGCTGCTTCAGTGGCTTACTGTCGTGATCAGTGACACAACAGTATTCATTTCACCACCTTCCTTAAGGACTGACTTATATTTGTACTGGGAAGATTTTCTTTTTTTTCCAAAAAGGAAAAGTGTACTAGTTTGTTTCATTGGACAAAACCTCCTTGATTTATTTCTCATTATTTCTGTTGCGCTTAAAATGGTCGCCAGTCTGATAATAAACTCACTTCTGGACAACAACCATATTCAGTACTATGAGAATTAGATTATTGCTAAGGGTTTGATTTAAAATCGAATTAACTTAGAGGTGAAATTTTCTTAACTGCAGTGTGTTCATATATACCCATCTCATTTTTAACTTTTCATTATTATCTGAGCTACTTGATAATTGCCCTGCCCCCAGCCCCTTAACCAAATCCTAGGTAATTGCCTGAGACGTACCTATGATTTATGAAAAGTAATTTTTGAGAAATTAAGAACATATTGTGGTAGCCTTCCTAGAAGACGGACTTCCCTGTTGTGTGTTCCTTCACCCCGTGAGTCAAGGTTGGACTTGATACCCATGTTCGTGTATTTGCTGTGTTTTATCTCTACATCTTTTGAGGCAGTGCTTTGTGTTGTTCTATTGGTTTCTGTAACTAAGTTTCAGTTTTTAGTACTGAGAAACGCTGTTGAGTTGAAACGTGAAAATAAAGAAAAAATACCCCTTCAGGTCATATGAGGTGATGAAGCACTTTTTCCTTGAGAAAACGAGGTAAGCTCCTGCCCAAAGCTTAGGGAACGCGATCAGCGGTCATGAGATCCGGAACCCTGCAGTCCAAGTCGTATAAGGTTTTATTCTGAGTAATATTGAATTTCTTTCATATTCACAGCATACCTGCAGGTTCAGCAGTGTTCTGTCTGTAGTGAGAAATTTTATCCAGTTATTTTCAGTAATCTGACCATACTTTTGATATGCGAGATGTACCAAAACAGACGGGGTCTGAAGGAAAAGTTGACTACAGCTGCTGATGAGGTAAATGTTCTTACACAGGGAGTAGATGTCTTTCCGGTATTAGTGCTGTGGATAATGAAGTACCCAAAAGTAATCCTGCTTCTCCCACGGAATTAAAGCGACCTTTCAAAGTTGTGCAGCGAGGGTGCTAGGCCCATCAAATGTATGTTAATGTTGCCGCTAACAATTACAAAAGGAATGGTTTTTGTATGGTGACAAGGACAAAGAACACAAGGGGACTCTATCAGCCGAAGCCATCTGGAGGAATTCTACGCCAGGAACCTTTCCAGTTGTAAACAGTTTTGGTTTTCAAGTGTCACGGTAGATGATGTAGCAAACACCTTTGAGAAGATATTTGGCGGTGCTAACGAGAACACTGGACTTTCATGAAGGTACCAACAATGTATTCAGGAAAATATCGCCAACTTGTTTGTTGTTTTTTAAACAAAACTAAGGTATCCTCAGTTAAGGTGCTCCAGTCCATTCGTCCTCGGTTTTACACACGGCGAGGAAGTTGCCAGGCGCTCGATATTCAACCTTCATATGCAGTTGCCTGCAATTCATCTATTTCCTTGGCAAGATAGAAACTGCTGGCTGCTGGGGTAAATCTTGTTTTGAGAGAGAGATATTCTACTGTTCAGCGGCAGGGATGTACCGGCAATATGAGGAATATAGAGAGGGCAAAAAGGCGGAATGATTGACTGTACTACTAAACAAAGCCATCCGCCGATCAGGGTGTGGTACCACGGGAGCAGGGAGTGGTGGTGATGAGGGAGGGGTGTTATGCCCATGGCCGAGGAGGAAGGGAGTGGTGGTGGTGAAGCAGGGTGTAGTAGCCAGGATGAGATGGCGTGGTGGTGTTGAAGAAGTGTATGGAAGCCCTCCGGAGAACCAAGCAGAGACCTAAAGGGCCTGAATCTGCAAGTAATATAGTAAGGTCAGAGGTTTGTTTACGCTCAGCACTAGGAACACCTTCAGTAAGGCGTTCAGTCTCAATAATTCATTAGTGAAGCACAGTTTACAGGAAGGACATGAGCCCGTAAACCTGTGGTAGCAATTTTTGCGTCCTGATGACCTACGCATGAACAAACTGGGTGCTGTCTTGTGTTGGTAAAAAAAAAAAAGAAAAAAAGGCAAAAAGATAATGCAGCAACTTCATGAAACGCTTCTCGCATCGTCTCAATCAATAATCAAGATATTTCATGTGAATGCACGGAGTACACGTAAAAGGAAAAACTAGAGACAAATACATTGAAAGATATTATGATATGATTGACATCTCTAGATCTTGGTTAGATGAAAATAGAAATTTCCTCAGCGAGAACGCGATCCAGGGTACACTATTTAAGAGTGATAGGGGAAATAAAGTAGACGGTCATGTCTTGTTATTAGTGAAACCTAATCTTCATTACCTGCTTAAAGATATAGCATTCTTTTTAATTATATCGACAATGTTTTTATAGAAATCAAACATAAGCTTCTTAAGAAAATAACAGTAGAATTAGTTTAAAAGCCTCGGCGTAGACACCAGTTGTAAAACAATGCCTTCACGTCCAGTTAGCACAAATTTGTAATGAACAAACATCAGTATGTAACAAAAGTCTGACGACTAAAAGCTCTGGCTCAGTAATAGAGACAAACTTTTTACTACGAACAATGTAGTTCTCTGGTTGATCTCAGAGTCTTTTATACTTTTTCTATACTTCTCATTTCATACTATTCTTCTCCTCAGACAACCCCCCATCCCCACTCCCTCCAAAACCCTCCCAACCTCTTCCATCCCCCATGCCCGACCCTCCAATCAACGCCAAGACTGAAGAAATCTCCATCTCCACTTCAGCCACAAGTCAAGTCAAATGTAATGAACGAAATTCGATTATATCGGGAGATTTTAACATACCGATATCTAAGTGAGGATAATTCCTTCCCAAAAGCTCCAGCTAAACTTGCATGATAGTGCCCTAATAGAACTTGTTGAAAAACCTATTTGCGGAATGATCATTACTAAGTTTAGTTAGTTCTAGTAAAAGAATAAGGATCTCGTCTGAAATATAAAGAAATATGAAAAAGAGATACAAACAGCGACAGACCGCTGCGTCCTTCCGAGGCTGTTTGTGATAATGGAGGATATCAAAAATTCAGATTAGTGCTGTAAAGATTAAAAGGTTTACAGATAATTCAAAGAGAATAACCTACAAATACTCATTGACTATGGAGGAGCAAATAATGAGAATCGTGGACTTGAAGCGAAGTATTTATCAAGTCTATTCTTAGGCATATCTATAACACTGTTTTTAACCACTCTAACAGGCAAATCGTTCCATATGTCAACAATCCTCTTGAAGAAATAAAGTACTTCGCCTCATTCGAGGTAAAACGTTTGCCCACGAGTTTGTATCTATTACTACGAATAAAATCAGACAAATCAAGTCTTAAGTAAATAAATATACTAAGATTATCAAAGCCTTTGGTCATTTTGAATAATTGAATTAGACCACCTCTCATCCTTCTCTTTTCTAAGTTAATTAGATTTAAGTCGCTTAATTTGGTCTTGTAGGATTTGTTTCTCAGTCCAGGAATCTTCTTGGCAACGCTGTACTCTTTTCATTCAGTCTTAAGGCAGGATGACCAAAACTGAACACAATATTCAAGTTGTGGACCAACCAATCAATTATAAAGAATAAGAATGATATCCCTGGACTTGCATTCCAAGGCCCTACCTATGAATCCAAGAATTTGCTCGCTATTTTCACTGCTGCTGCGCACAGCTTACTTGGTTTCAGGTCACCAGATATCATTACGTTCAAGTTTTTTACCTCATTTACCTTTTTCAGTTCAGTAGAATTCATGCTGGAGCTTCCATTTTTCGTTTTTACTGCCGATATGTAAAACGATGAACTTATCGACATTGAAATTTCTTTTGCCACTTATGAGCCCAGTTCATCAGTTTGTTTACGTCATTTGGAAGCTGTAGATGTTCAAGTTTATATGTAGATATATTTCCCAGCTTTTTATCTTTGGCGAACTTTGATATCTTGCAATGCAGCCCGTTAATTGTCAATATCACATATAAGAGAAAGAGAACCGGTCCTAAGATTGATCCTCGTGGCAATGCACAAGCTAAGTCTAACCAATCTAAAATTTGACCATTAAGTACAAATCTCTGTTTACGGCCAGTCAAACAATTTCCTATCCACTTTAATACAACCCCATCAGTGCCATGTGACTTGATTTTTACTAGTGACCTTTGATGCGGATCCTTATCGAAATCTTTTTGAAAATCTAGATAGATAACATCAACTGCTTGATTTTCGGCAAATTGTTGATTATATCATGAAAGAAATCATGCAGATTTGTCAGACAAGAGCGATTTCGTGAAAACAAGGCTTAGAATCGTTGATCAAGTGGTGGTTCTCTTAATGGTTTACAAATCTATCTCGAATGATGGTTTTCATAAGTCTTTCAACTACAGACGTTAAGCTGATAGGACGATAGTTTTTGGTAAGTGACTTATTACCTTTTCTGACAACCTTTTATTCATTTTCACTCCTTTCATTATTGAAAATATGTCTTCGGCTTCTTTATGTTATTTTGTTGAAGAACGTTCCCCTTTCTTATCAAAGAAACTGGATTCGGGACATGGGTTATGTCTTCGACCGTTGATACAGATGCAAACAAGTCAATATTTTTGCAGTGGCTCCGTTGTCTTGAAACAAGTCACCGTTTTCCGTGATTAATAGATCAATTGGCTAGGGAATGACTCTCTCGTTTCTAATATGAATATAAAACTCTTAAGGATCTCATTTACTATTTTCGGCAATAAACGCTTCATACTGACGTTTGTTTTGTCGTATAATTCTCTTACTTTCTCAACACAAGTTTACATACGTTCATCATGTTGTTCACTGGACTGTCTGAGTTTTCTTATGAGCTGCTTTTTTAGAAAACAGACACTTTTTTATTTCACCGCTCCACCAAGTTGGTTTCGTTTTGGAAATAGATCATCTGCTACTCACTGGCACGTATGTTCGCTCTGCTGCTTTGAAGTTTTCCTTTTAAGCTTCTCCAAGCTACGTTCTTGTCATTTTCATTGACTACATCATCCCAGGTTTACCTGTCAAGAGCAAAGCGAAGATTACTCAAATTTGCACGTTTAATATCAGTAATCTTTTTGCGACTGTCATGCTAACCAACGTTATATACAGTGCTGAAAACGACCTCAAAAGTAATTTGTCAGTGATCACTTTTACTAAACTTCTTTCCAACTTCAACATGATTAACGAGATCCTCATGTGTGGTTAGAAATAAATTTGATTTATTCTCGCCACGAATAAGTTTATCCACTGAATTAGTATAGGGCATTATCAAGCAAATTTAGGTAGAGTCCACGCCCGGAGCTACTGGGAAGGGATTTTCCCTATTTAGATATCGGTATGTTTAAATCTCATACTATGACAGATTCTTGTTTATTACAAATTTCTGCTAACTGATCGTAAGATATTTCGTCTACCACTGGTGTTTGTGCGGGAGGCCTTTAAATAAATCCTGCTGTTATATTCTTACTCATCTTATCTTTAATTTCTACAAAAATGAAGTCACCATTCTTAGCGGCTACTGCAGTCTTAACTACGGGATTTAGATAAGCTTTAAGAAAGAGCAGGACACCACCGCCTAATTTGTTACCTCTATCATTCTTAATAGAGTGTGCCCTAGATGTGAGCGTTAGGCGAAGAAATCTTTGTTGCTGATTTCTAAGATTCAAAAATGGCACTCATATCATAATTTCCTTATAACGCCGTTGTCATTAACTCTAAGACTTTATTTCGTATACTTCGAGCGTTAACATAAATTACTTTTACACGAAAATATATTTGGAAAGGTGCTTACGGAGGGAGATGGGTCTGCTCCGCAAGGGCTGCGTTTCTTAACCAAAAGGCACGTGTAGACTCACTAAGGAGCCTACGATATCACGCAGCTCCCACTTTATTTATGTACATTCCGTCCTTCATTGCTATATCAGATTACATGTAGAAACGTTGCCACAAGTTTATGAACTTCATTCTTTCCTGAAAACAGAGGTTCACTCGTCTATTATTTAGACTAAACGCTTTAGTAAAGAAGGTGTTCCCGGTGCCAATCCTTGGAAGAGCTCCTAAAATGATAATGTTATTTGTTTTATTTCGAGATAGTCGAATAAGCCGACGACATCTCTCCAGCAGCTCTGATCTCTCTTTCAGTACATTGTTAGTACCTACATGACAAATAACAAGTGTATCATCGCTAGTGCTACCACAATCCTCGTCTACAGCGTCGACAATTTCATTAACCTTGGCACCTGAAAAACATAATCGTTTACTGCGTGAAGGGTTTCTGGCGCATAAATCCTCCAACTCTCCTCAGATTATCGAGTCGCAGACGAGCCTTACGTTGTGATCGTTGTCGTCGACATCACCCAAAGCCTGACACCGATTTCTTGTAATTATTGCCATCAAAGGTAAAGGCCTATAGGGTTTTGTACCTCGTTGAATTGCCTGGAAGGGTCGGCTCCTCTGGTGAGAGAAGAAGAATTACTTTGGGTGCCTCACCGCACACAACGCTGCTGTTCTTCATGGATGGCTTGCTCCTTGATTCTCTCAGCAAGCTGGATTCAACGATGTCCTGAGGGACATCTACCCTGTGTGTTAGAAAAATTATTTTATCAGCAGTGCAGCCAGCTTTTCCTCAATAGTCCGTGCGTCCACGCAAAATCTGCAAATCAAAGACACCGCAAAATTATTGTAAAACTGAACGTCAAACTTCCCACTGCACAGAGAACACTGTTGATCTACTGGCATGTTTGACAGTATACAGGAATTTCATATTACTGAAAATACGGCTTAGCAGAAGACCTAAAAATGGTCACCGAACTGTCGACCTTATAAGCATTGACCAAGTATCTTACGTATCAGGAACTCGTGATTCCTCTACGGTGCCGTGTTTACCTAGTTCAAGTGCCCTCGACGTGTATGTTTCCTTTTCATCTTTTTTCGGAGTGTATAGCACTAAAATATAAGATAAAGATTGTTGACAAGCAAACAAAAAACAAATATAGAAAAAGGGCAAAAAGTTTGTCTCAAGAGGTGAAGTGATAACACACAAAGAAAATCACAGATAAGATACCTTTTATGTTGGGCTTACGAGAGCTCCACTTCCCATAAAATTCGAGCAGTGTTTCCCAAGAACACGTGTACGATATTTCCTTGTTTCTTTACCCTACAATTTGTAGCACAATTAAGCACTACGGTATGATATATAATCATCTAAACATTTCAGAACACACCAAGGTCTACTTGAAAAGATACGGTGAAAGAACACTGAAAATCACAAGAAAAGGGACCGCTGTTGTTCATTATGTATATTAATGATTTGGATATGGGAATAACCAGCAACTTAATTAAATAGGGGCCGTAGTAAATTCAGATGAATATTCAGTGAAATTGTAGTGGGACTTAGATAGACTGTCAGACTGGGCAGGTACATGGAAAATGGAATTCAATATAGAAAGATGCAAAGCAGTTTGTGTGGGTAAAAACAGGAACACTAATTACAAAATGGACAATATTACTATTGGTGAAACAGAATGCGAAAGAGATTTAGGAGTATTGGTGAGCAAAGATCTTAAGCCGCGGCAACAATGTATCACAGTGGGTAATATGGCTAGTAGGATACTGGGGTTCATTAATAGAACTGTCAGCAATAAAGCTCTTAGCCTATCTTAGCAACTTTAACTTGTGTTTGCGAAACATTTGGATTATGCGGTACAGTTTTGCGTTCCATACTATGCAGCTGATATAGATTGATTAGAGAGAGTACAAAGGCGAATGACAAAAATGATCCCTGCAATCAAAAAGCTCACTTATGAAGAAAGGTTAAAATGACTGAATTTACACTCACTTAAGAGAAGGAGGGCTAGAGGGGATATGATTGAAGTTTTAAATTGGTTAAGGGCATTTATAAAAATAACATGAATAAAGTTCTTAGAATGGTGTTATCGGAGAGAACAAGAAATAATGGATTTAGATTAGAAGAAATTAGATTCAGGTTGGATGTGGGTAAATATTAGTTCGGGAATAGGGTAGTAGATTTATGGAATAAATTTCCAGGTGCAGTAGCGGAAGCCAGGTCTTTAGGTAGCTTGAAGCGAAGGTTGGATGTGTTTATGAGATCAGTCGGTTAGTTGTAGGGTGGACAGACTCAAGACCTGCCTAGCATGAGCCAATAGGCCTCTTATAGTGTCCTCACTTCCTACGTTCTTATGTTCTTATGTTCTTATATTAGAGTCGCTCCAGTAAGTCGTTCTGTGAAGCATGGCACAAACCTGAATGTTGAAATTGGAAGACACTTCGGTACAAGAGATTAACAACAATATAGAGGTAACATTCAACACTACTTGTAATGTTGGTCAACGTGAAAGTCACGAAAAATACGAGATTTTAAACTTGCTAATTTTAATGATCTTAACATTACTTCAGACAGGCAAATTAGGGATAATTTGATCAACTCAAACGATAAGGATTTAGGCCGGAGAATCTTCAGCATAATTTGAAGTGCATAGTAAGGGGAACATATATGAAGAGGTCATTTTGCAAAACAAAGCCAAAATGAAGGAGCCATTTTTCTATGAGAACAATAGCCAACGTGATAGTCTCTTATGTAAATTTGCGTAGAAAAAAAAAGAAATATATACATCTATATAACTTTTGGTAAAAGCGTAAATTGCAGAAAATAGGAAAAAAGATATGTAGAAAGTCATTACCCATTCAACCGATCCATTCATTATAGAAGACGGTGACCTGGTTCAAAAGAGTCAAGCCATTGCAAAGATCATACACGATCATATTCTTGTGTTTTTATCACTAAAGACACAACTCATGTTAGACCCAGTTCCAGTTTTAGGAAGAGAAAACATTATACAAAGTACTAAATTACAAGCTGAAGCATACCATCAGCAGTAGATGGAATTAAAGTAAACAAAACGGCAATAAGATAAAATCTATCCCTGGAAAATGAAAGAAACGAAAATGAAATAGTTATGACCTTGACTATTGTTTTCAGGAAGTCGCGTCCTACGGGGAAACTTCCAGGGGATTTGGACACTTGCCACTATAACACCGTTATTAACAAAAGATATGCCCCTGTCCAGAAATTTTCGACCTATTGCCTTAACGTCTGTTGTTGATAAAATTATGGAAACCATCTTTTGCGACATAATTGTAAACTGTTTAGGAAATTACCTTTTAATTAACGATTCTCTGCATGATTTTCGATGAATCGTTCATGTCAGACAAATTTGCTTCTTTAGATAAAGAAAGAAAATAAAAATGATAAAAGAAAAGCAGTCAATGTCAGCTATCTATATTCTAAGAATGCAAATGATGTAATAGAGGTTGTACTTCCCTGGTTAGAGAATTGGATGTCTGGCCATAACTAAAGAGTAGTGGTTAATGGTCAGGCCTGTGAATAGATTGACATGACGAATGGTGTACAACAGGATCAGTTTGGTATTAATTCTTTAACTCATAATAATGGTATTGATAAAGTGTTGCGTTGTAAGATTATACATAAACTGGGAAATCAGTCTACAACAGAAAATGAATGTCTTCATCTTCAAAATGACGTAGACAGACTTAGAGGTAAATGAATTTCAGTACCAAATAAATTTCAGTACCATTAAAAGGGGGGGGGGGTAAGCTTCATACAATATAAACTCTGTTAAGGTATAAATGGTAAATGAAGAAAAAGACCCAGATGTATTAGTAAGTAGGGCTTTCGAAAATAGGTTTAAGAACGTACTTACTACTCTTTACAGTTCACTTCTGTGCCCCTATCTTGAGTAATGTATTCAGTTTAGGTAACTCACAGAATGGAGATTGTACAGCAGAGAGCAACCAAGATGATATCCAGACTTAGAAACAAGCAGCGGATTTAACGACTTAAACGTTTTTAGCTCAGAAAAGAGACCAACTAATGATCTAATACTGATATTCAAAGCAATTTTGATTTTTGCAGTCTCGTTCAAAGAAACTACAAAAGTATAGATTTGTCTAATTTCAATCGTAGTATTGGGTACAATATCATGTTTCACCCTAGTCGAAGTAAAACTCCTTCGTATGAGGTGAAGCACTTTTTCTTTAGCAGGATGATCTAAATGAGAAAATTTGACCAATAAGAGTAGTTGAAAGCAGCACCAGAGATACGTTTATGTAGAGACTAAATTTTCGCTTCAAGTCCAAGGTTGACATTATTGGCGATTCCTCAGTGACATGTAGAGGCTCCAGGTATTTCTGTTTAATTTATCTGTTTGTCATTTTGCTGTTATGACACTAATTCCTCAGTTTCTAATCTCCTCCACCATCATAAACAGCCTTAAAAGGACCCCATTATTAGTTGTCGATGGAGTTCCTTGGTGTTTGAATTTTTAACAGGATTGTTATATCAAAGAATTATCTTTTCTCACTGGGTCAGTTCATTTAGGTGTGACGTTGTATGTGTCTAAGCTGATGAATCTAGTGAAGTCCTATATTCTTTCATCCGAAGCAAAAGTTTTTAGAATTATGGATGACCACCAGTAAAGATACCACGATGTCATAATTTCCCTGCTCATAATCTTATCCATTCCCAACTTTATGAATATCATGAAATCTGAAAAAAGAAAAATTATTTTAAAATTTGATCCTCAGATAATGACAATGTTTGAAGTAAAATGAAAGACAAAATATAAAGAAAAAATTCAAAAGACTCACACGAAGTGACGCAAGTTCCTCATATCCTTCAGAATTTTTTCTCGTTTCTAGAACGAGCTGACTCTTAGATGGCATAGATTCATTTTTGCCTTTCATTTCATAGTTCAGCATGCATAATATTGCTTCTGTGACACAGCCAGTTAAATCTTAAGGTATTGTGCGCATATATGTGTAATTACCTGTTTGTCTTCGTCACATATTTCTGTGTATAACAAAAGAATTTCTCTCTTATCTGGCTCCAGTTCTTTTTTTTCAAATATCTATCATATGGTTTCTTTGTTGGTGTTTACTTAAGGTGATAATATCTTGAGGAAAAGGAGGATGATGAGAAAGGATCAGGTCAAACACCATCTGCTCCATACACAACAAGATTCGCTGGATAAAACAGTTTCTTTCCTTGGCACAAACGCTTGCTTCCAAATTTAGGACTGAAGATGGGCGTTTGGTTCATTTATATGCTTCGCTTCAGCCGTCAGGAACAAACATTCTGCCCCAATATGGTTCTTAAGAGGTCTCTGAGATCTATGAATAAATGTCAAGGTGAGTTATTGCCGTACTCTTCAATGAAGACAAATGTTGCTGGCCTGAATAAAGTTCATGATGTTGATAAAGCAACTCTATAATTCACGTAAGACTGTGGCCTCTACAACAGGTCATCTTCACACATGGGTAACTAGACCACAGGGTGAAAGCTTAGTTGGAGCTGGAGGATTTAATTTATGTAGGTACTTCGAGTTCGGTTAGCGCAAGTGACTGCGATCTCTAAGGACATTAGCTCTTCTGAAGTGACAGTTCTGGGTCGCCACTCATTAACTAACGGGAAACTGGATCTTAGTTATCCCTGGAGTTGAGAATGGAAGGAGGACTTCTACTTTTTACAGTAGAAATATAAAAAGAAATTAGTTGTAACAGATTAATATTCATATGACGTTGGAAGATTAAACTACAAATGCAACTGAGTGGGTGAAATGTAGTCAGCAATGGAGAGGTTGCAGCAGACGATAACACTCACCAGACAAAGGGGCATCTATTTGAAATGGAAAAAGTGACATTTAGCTGGCCAGGAATGCAAGACTCATTGAGGCCAACGTGAATGGTTACTATTTGATACTTAAAAATCATAACTCATATGATATTGGATGGGTGGATATCATTTGGCACTAACCGTATAACATTTCATTGGTATTCGATGGTTCGTTATCCTCTGGCACTCAAAGGTAGGCCTTCAGTTGGCCCTGGGTGGCTATATATCATTTGTCACTGTTCTAGCTGGCTGGATATAATTTGACAGCGAACGAGTGGCAATATATTGGTCTTAGTTGGTTAGTTATCCTCTGGCACTGAAAGGTTGCCCTCGGTTGGCGCTAAATGGTTGGTTATCATTTTGCATTATTTTGGTTGGCTCTTTATCATCTGACACATAATGGCCCATATTCAGTTGCCAATGGAGGATCGTCTCTCGGCTACACAGTAATAATCACTAAACGACGTAATATACAGCAGGATATAAAACGAAATTTGAGTGTTATAATTTCTCATTATCATATCACTATGCTGTTTTCCATGGTCTAACAGCCAGCCATCTACAATTATTGCTTTAAGTACGTCCTAGAACCTGCCTGACAAGGATCCAGCATTATCAGGATTTCATTTTTCTCCTTACGAAATCATCTTTACATCCAAAACGTTACTGCTGAACACGTACCGATTACACATCTGTTTAGTACATTACGTAATGTTCCGTCTCTTCTCATGTGTGAATTAGTGTTCCCATATTCTACGTACTAAATTTCTCGTGCTCGTGCATGACATTCCCATTGCAAGCATTCTCACTCTTATGATAACTGATGTGTTTTTAGTATATAATAATCATGTTTAATGTATAGTACTTCTGATGCATTATATGTCATATTTCTGTCCCAATTAGGCACATCCTTTCCGCATGACACTATCCAAGAACCTTATATGCACGTTACAAAGAATAATCCATATAAAAAACACGAAAAGAATTTCAAAAAAGTCACCAAAAAAGAGAAACGAGAGTGGGGATGACACAGCTGTATAGATTATGAAGGAACTCCCACGCGGCTTCCAGAGCTCTTCCTTCCCCTGGGAAATACCAGCATATTCCGCAGACTTTCTCACTTTTTTTTTCAGAATTGTGCACAGCCTAAGAAGTTGTTGCCGCCAGGTGTTAGTGTCCAGGTATATGCATGAGCTTCGTACCGTTTACATTCTACTTGATTTCTCTGGGGAAATTACGCTCTTGATGCCGTGATATCTGTTCGGGTATCCAATCATCTTGCTAGAGTTTCTCTGTAATAGACGTCATACCTCAAGGGTGACACGAACGCGGGAGTGAACTAATATGAATACATTCATATAAATACATATGTAAATAGAATAAGGTTCAGGTGCCTTGAAATGAATCTATGAACATTTTCCTACTTTATTGTTGGAATGACTAGGTTTTTACGTTTTGAGACTTTGGGAAGCATGTATTAGAGGGTTCCTGGATGAACGACTAACAGTAAGTTAAGGAAGTGAAAGGTAAAAAATCATGAAACCGTAGGGTTAAGCCATGTGCTTCATGTCATACAGTAACTGAAATATATATATATATATATATATATATATATATATA
>JAYMFT010012053.1:0-16827 GCA_038088735.1 Panulirus argus | reverse complement strand
GACCTGGCTCATTTCAAGAGACATGTTTTTCACTTTCTCAAAAATTTGTAAATACTTTCCCTGTCAGTTTTTCCCCCCTTTCTCAATTCTCGCTATATTTCAATAAGGGCCCGGCCTTGATGTGAACTTTTGTCCGTGACTGGAGCCTTCAACATAAAAGAAAAAAAAAAAAGTTTAATTGAGTCAACCTGACTGTACAGAATTATATAGTTCAGATACAAGCAGAGGATAAGCGAGCAAAAAGCAACTAAAAGGATCTTTTAGCCAGAAGTAAAGGAAGCGAGAGGAAGGGGTTGGGAGAAAAGGATGGAGTGAAGGAGTCCTTGGGTTATTGTGCCTGAACATTTAGGAGGGCAAGAGGCATGCATGAGATAGAATTGATTGGACTTACTTGTTATATGGGATAAGAAGTGGTCAAGGTAAACTGTGTAGTAGTCTGGTGTCTTGGCTGTTGACAGAAGAATTTGGTTTCATTATATTATACATGACTGCTAGAGTGTGGATATATGCAGATGAGGCTGATTAGGTCCAAATGCTCCCTTGATTAGACAGGAAAGGCAGTTATATATAAAAAAAGTTGATAATATGTGTCTTCCTTGTAGCCTGTATATTCATTTGTTAATTATGGAGAATACTTCCTTATAGTCAATCAAGATGCATAAAGACCCAAAGGTCCCCATAAGAGTCCACAGCTTAAGGGGCTAAGCTGTTAAACATGTCTTTATTCACTTTCTTTTTTGTGTATTGTTGTACAGTAGATTATTATCGTGAGAATTATCTAATTAAAAAAGGTTGTCACCAGAATCAGCTTGTTTGTGGTCACACTGCAAATGAAAGGTCAACTCCGGAGAGGTTGTGTCATTGTCATTTAATGAAATGGAGTATGTTCTCATTGAGGAACTTCTTGCTCCGAGGAATCCATCATATCCTTACTGCAGCACATCCTTGAAGCTGCAGAATCCCCACATTAGGGGTCCTGGGCTTACAGGTGTTAATGATAAGAAATTACAGTGATGATGATGATAATGATAATAATAATGATAAATGATAATGATAATAATGAAAAGAAGAAATGAAGTAAGGTTCATTCAAGGGAGATAGGAATAGTAAGAAGCTTCCATAGTGAACAACTGTAAACTTATCCTGCTCAAAAAACCCTGTGTATATTTTAAGGTAGGAGAGGAAGCACAAAGGACAAGGAATAGAGAGTAGTAAATGGGCTTTGCATTGGCATGATTGAAAAGTTCAGTCATTTTCAGAGTTGCTGGTAATTCAGAAATGGCTGTAGATCAGTCCTTGACCTTCTTAGTTTTTTATATTATTGGGCATTATGTATAACTACATAGGAAAACAAAGAACTGATTGAGTGAAATGAAAGATCATTTTGTAAGCTTAGTTAATTTATATGTAGTAAGGAATAAGGTAACAATAATGTCATCAGTTGTGTAGTGCAATAATGCTGTAATGCTGTGAGTTGCTCAGCATATGTGAGAGGAATTCAAAAGGAAGCATAGAAATAGGAGCTAGATTGTGTGGGAAAAATATTCATTTAGGCATATATTAGCTTAAGTCAGTGAAGAAAGTGATAGTAGATTAAGTTATGTAGATTTTGAATGTTAGTTGGACTTCTTAAAAAACAATGGAATCTTTATGCTTGTGAAGTTGTATTTCTGAATGGGACTGTGAAGAGAATTGGAGGAGAAGAGAGGAGAGGGGTAGATGTTAATGAAAATAGCTAACAAGGGTATTGTTGATATTAGGAAATGTTGGATATATTGCAGCGATTTTCAAATGTATAACAATTTTGTAACAAATAGGTAAATGGGTACTATGTCACTGAGGTAGCATATCAGTTTTAAAACTAATGATTCCAGGTTTATTCTTGATAATATTTCTTATATTGTGCTTGAGTTTGTATGTGTTTATATCATATCTTATCAAAAACAACAGATACATGTATATTTTAGATTTTTTCATTCCATTCCAGCATTCTGTCAAAGTAGTAACGTTATGTAATCGCCTGTCTAGAAGTGCCAAATTACGCAGTCAGAGTGCTGAACTCTTGGATGCCAAGTCAAGTGCCATTACCTTACAAGAAGACCAGGTGAGTACACCCCGCCTAGATGACAGTTATTGCATATTCCTTTTCCTTTATACGTACCATGCCCTGTTCTGACTTGGTGTGGCAAGCTTCTTCCAGCTTGGAATGAAGTCAGGGGATTTGTTAAAGGGGCACAGTGATAAATCCTGTGCATCTAATGTTCAGAACTAGTTTTTTGTCAAGTATCTAATTAGCCCATGATGAACCTTGAAAAGTTTAAGTGCATATTAACATTATGTATATTGATGAGGTTCATATTGTGTATAAGTTTAAGTGCTGAAACATTGCCATTTCTTGAGACCAGTGGATAGTTCTGAGTTTTCTCGAAGGAACTAGCAGCTGTTGAGGACCTCCAGAAATATTCTTAGTTTATTTCTTGGTTCTTCTCATAGAGAATGTTTCCAACTACTTACTGCCCTAAGAAAAAAGGTAAATGTTTTCTGGGAAAACAGGAATTAACCAATCACATAAAAAGTGGTTATGTAAGACTGAGTTATTCTGTAGATAAAGTAACACCAAAGTAATAAGCATAAAATGCTGACATTTATTTTGCTACTAGGGATGTTAAAAGATTAATCAAGTTAAGGTTAAAGATTAAGTGGAATGTTTTTCATATGTTTTATCCAGTTCATTTCCACTTTCTTATGGTATACCCTTTACTGATTACATGTTAACTAACCACAGATGTCAGGTGATTACAGAAAATCCGTAAGGTAGAATTATTTGCAGAAAAGAAAAATTTGCTGTTCACTCGTAAAAATCATTAAAGGGCATGAAAGATTACTAACACAAGTTTCTTTTGATATTTGTTTCTTTTCCATTCAATGTATACATGGTCATCTTTTCATGACCACAATTATACATACATTATTTACCATACATGTAATTAAAATATAGAAACAATATAGATTAACTATAAGAATGGGTGTCTTCCTGCTGATGTTGTTGCTCCAGAGGCAGTTGTTCTTCTTGATATATATTGAATTTGTGCATTATTTATAAGTATTCTAGATTATGTAAAACTGTACATACACCAAATTAGCTTACTAAATATTCTAATGAAACATATCTATAAAGTTTTGGCTTGATGCAGTGTAAAGATGTAAAGAAAGATTGTTTGCCACATGAATTCTCTAGTGATCAGCAGCATGCTCCTCTCATTATGAGCTGGGAACCAAATGAAGGCAGTGGATAGCTGAGCACCAAAGTGTGAACATGTGTGTAAGACACAGTAACTTAGTTTAGTGATCTTTGCATTTTACTATCCCACTTGATTTTCAGGGTAAAGCTCAAAAAGGCCTTGGGCCATTTTAAAAAAGAACATATTTATCAGGTTCATCCATTGAAGAATGTGAAAGTATCCATTTGAAATTCCAGTGCAAGTCAGAAGGATTAACTGTGGTTAATGATACTGAAGAATAGATAGCAAACATAATATCGTCTCTCCATTTGTCCTCAATATTAACCATCTCATATTAGCAATAGGTTTCCTTTCTTTCCCCAAAAGATGCAGAGATTATTAAGTATGATGAAGTTTTCACTTACTATTTGAAAGATATTAATACTACAGAAAGAATAGCTCTGTAAGAGTAATTTTAGGCCTGTAAGGTCCATCTGGAAGTGCATTAAAACTGAGGTTATGTGATCAGCACTAGATATGCAGATATGCTTGATACGTGGGCTATCACTACATTTATTCAATCACTTATATGTTTCTTACACTTGTACTTCAAGTTATTGATTATTATGTTCTTCTCTATCGCTTAATGAGTTACTTTCTCTTATTATCCATATGATTCATATAAATATTTTGTTCATGATAGCAAATGGAAATTTGTATCAAAAATTTTGTTGATGATGGGTTGCTATCTTTTGTCTAAATGGCCCTGTGTTGTCATCAAAGTTCATCAGCCTGGCATACCAGAATATAGCCACACCCTCTCTCATTTTATTGTTTTTTGACTCTTGTCTTCTCTTTTTCCCTTTCCCATTCTCATTACATATATTTATTTTTGAGGGGCTGAAAATAAAAGACTTTATAATCAATGAACATTCCCCAACGTCCTGAGCATGCATTCTCAGCACATTCCTCCAGCATCTTCAGCACATGCCCCAGCATACTCAACACACATCCCAGCATCCTCAACACTTTCCCCCAGCATCATGACATGCTCTAGTGCTTGTCACAGACACCAACAGCCTCATGAAAGTCCTCCAACGTTTTCATCACATGCCTCATGTATACTCAGCTTTTCCCAGTATCCTCATCACATGCACCCAGTACCATCACACAATCCTAGCATATGCCCCAACATTGTCATTACTTGCTCCCAGTACCTTCACACAATCATAGCATATGCCCAGGCATCCTCAGCACACCTCTAGGATCCTCAGCATATGCCCTCAGCTTCCACAACACACAGCCCCACCATCCTCACTATATGTTCCTCAGCTTCACCAACACATGCTTCTAGCATCTCAGCATGCTCCCTCAGTTTTCCCAAGACACACCCCTAGTGTCCTCAAGACAAACCCTAAATGACAACATATGGCCCCAGGTTCCACAGCATATGCCCCTAGCATCCTTATCACTTCCCTCAAATCTTGTGCAAATGTCCATTGTGTCTTCAGCACTTGCTTGCTCCCAGCATTTTCAGCACACAGTCCCATCATTCTCAGCACACACCCTAGCGTCCCCTGAATACGCCCTTAGTGTCCTCAGCTCGCACACATAGCATCCTCAGCCCACACTCCCAGTGTCCTCAGCACAAGACTTCAGCATCCTCTGAACACACCCAAGTGTTCCCAGCATATGCCCCTTGCATCCTAAGCCCACACCCCCATCATCTGCAACCCATGCTCCTGGTGTCCTGAGCTGATTTCCATAACATTCATAATGCACATCCCTATCATCCTTTCAACATGCTTCCTCAACACATGCTTTTTAGTCTCCAGCCCTCACTCCCAGCATCCTCACCATATGACACCAATTCTTTAACATATGCTGCAGCATCCAAAGCACATGCCCCTGGCATCTGAAGTACCCACTTCGAGCATCATCACACAGTCCCAGAGTCCAAAGCACATTCCCTCAGAGACCTCAGCACTTTCCCACAGCATCCTCAAGACATACCCCAGCATCTTCTGCACAGGCCACTAGGATCCATAGTACATTCCCCAGCATCCTCAGCCCACACCCCCAGTTTCCTAAGCAGATGCCTACAGTGTTCTCAGCACACTCCAGCCATCCACACTTCATACCCCCCAGACTCCTCAGTACATGCCTGCAGTGTCTCTGGCTACACCCCCAGTGTCCTCAGCATTGTCAGTTTATGTCCCCATCGTCCTCAGCGCATGACCCTAGTTTCCTCAGTACACATCCCTACATCCTCAGCACATGCCCCTGGGATCCTCAGCATGTGCCCCCAGCATCATCATTACATACCTCCAAAATCCTTTGCACATGCTCCCAACGACTTCAACACTTACCCTCATCATTCTTAGCACACAGCCAGTATCCTCAGTGCATACTCCAGTTTTCATCACACGCCCTCAGGATCCTTAGCACATACCATAGCATCTTCAGCACATGCCCCAGCATACTCAGTACATGCAGTAACATCCTCATTAAGCTCCTTCAACTTGCACATCACGTGCTCGAAGCTTCATCACACACTATCAGCATATGTCCCAGCACTCCTCCAGGATCCCCAGCACACATTCCCACCATCTCCACTATGTGTTCCCCAACCTCCTCAGCACATGCCCCCCAGTGTTGTTGACTCATGCCCCTAGTTTCCCCAAAGCAAGCCCCTGGCAACCCCAGTACACCCCCTAAAAGTCCTCAACATATGCTCGCAGTGTCTTAGCCCAGGCCTGCAGTTTCCTCAGTACACTGCCTAGCATCCTCGTCACCTCCCCCCCAGAGTGGCATCCTCATCACTTCCCTCGCCCCAGCGTCCTCAGCACTAGTTTCATGTCCTCAGAACACGCCCCCAGCATACCCAGCACACACCCCCAATGTTCTCAGCACACACCCAAGCATTCTGAGCACACACCTTAGCATTCTCAGTACATGCTCCAGTATTATCAGCACATGCCCCAGGCATCAGTAGTAAATGCCCTCAGCATGCCCCAGCATCCTCAGGTCACTTCCCAGCACCCTTAGCACACACCCCAGAATCCCTCAGTGCATGACCAAAGCTTCCTTCGTGCAAACCCCTTATGTCAATCCATGCCCCGTGCTTCCTCAAGACTTGACCCCAGCATCCTTGGCACAGGTTCCCAGTATCCTCAGCATGCCCCAGGCACCTTCAGCACATACCCCAGTGTCCTCAACAGTTACCATTATCCTCAATGTATGCCACAGTCTGCTCAGTACTCCCACAGTTTCCACAGTACATACCCCCATCGCCGTCATCACATATCCCAACACACATCCTTTCCCTCCTCACCACATTACCCTTAGCCTCGTCTATACATGCTGTAAGTGTCTCCAGCACACACTCTATGTGTCCCTAGCACGCTTCCTCAGCATCCTTAGTATTTTTTTTTTTCTTTAATGTTTGAGGCTCCAGTTACAGACAAAGGTCCATATCAAGGCCAGGCCTTAATTGAAATATAAAGAGGTTAATGAAAGGAAAAAAGAGACAAGGGAAAGTACAAATTTTGGAAGAAGTGAAAAACCTGTCTTTAAAATTTACCAGGTCATAGTTATTGGGAAAGACACGAGAGGGTAGAGAGTTCTAAAGCTTTGAGGTGTAGGGAAAGAAACGTTGTCAAAACTGCCCACCTTTGAGTTGCCAATGGCCACGCGGTAATCATGTGACACAGCAGCTTGCCGAGTATTGTGTGGTCTAGCTCAAAGTGGGGGCATACAAGCAGCCAGCTCTCGGGAGATGTGTTCTCATTACAAACCCCCAGCTTCCCCAACACTCGTCCCCAGCGTCCTCAGCACACGTCCCTATCGTTTTCATTACACACCCCCAACATTCACTGCATATACCCCAGTGTCCTCACTGTCCCCACCATCCCCAGCACATACCCTAGGATCCTCATCAAACTCCCCAAGTGTCGGCAGCACACTGCCCCAGCATTCTTAGCACCCCCTAGCATCCTTCTCACATGCCCCAGCTTCCCCAGCAGACTCCTCCAGCATCCCCATCACATGTCTCACTATCCCTCAGAACACCCCAGTGTCTTCAGTACATGCCCCAGCATCCTCAGTATACACTTCCAGTATCCCCCAGCACACACCCCAGCATTCTCAGTGCTTGCACCGTTGTCATCAACACATGCCCTCAGAGTCCTCAACACTTTCCCCAGCGTCCTCATTTTGTCCCGAGCTTCCTCAACACATGCCTCCAACATGTTAGCACCTCTCCCCAACTTTGCCAGTGCACACCCCCAGTGTCTTCATTGCACATCCCAGCATTCCTCTTTACACGCCCCAGCATCCTCAAGGTACACCCCCCCCTCAGGACACACTGCCAGCATTCTTAAGACATGCCCCTAGCATACTCAGCATGCCCCAGTCCACAGCACACATATCTCAGCATTTCCAGCACATTCCATAGCACTCCCCCAGCGTCATCATTACCGACTCCCAGTGGTCTCATGACATGCCCCCAGCATCCCCAGCACACACTTCCAACATCCATAGAACACGTCCCCAGAGACCCCAGGAGACACCTCTGGCATCATCAGCATGCTCCCAGTGCTCTCTGCTTATACCTCCAGCATCCATAGCTCGCCCCCAGTGTCACCAGCACACGCCCATGGTGTCCGTAGCACAAACTTTCATCAACATGACCAACTGCTCTCAGCACCTTTAGCACTTCCCCCCACCCCCAGCGACCCCAGCACGGCCCCTAGTGTTAACACATGCCTGCAGTGTCCTTGTTACAAGCCCCTAGCTTCATCCATTCCCAGATTTTTCAGCGTAGTCTATATGCATGATCTACATGTAGAATTCCTGCCTATTCAGACGTCTGGTAATTTAATTGATCTTGAGACACATTTATGTGTTAAATGTGTTAAGTTTTTTTTACTTTTCCCTGCATTATATCTTCATTAAGAATTAGATTGAAATTTTGTGTGTGTGCCATTAACCACTTCAGAGAACTTTCCTGGGCGTGCCAGAGTGTGATCGTTCACAATGAACGTATAGTGTAGTGAAGACATGTCGTCTCACCTTAAAGGGAAGGCAGGTAGTAGTACTGTCACACCTAGTGCTAAGTTTTCTCCGATGTTAAATCTTAGGAAAGAGACAGACAGTACCTACCTGCTACCTGTGTTGATGCTGAAGATCTCAAGGATTGCTTGTGTGTCATTCATTGGTCGAGCATTGTCATTGTGGCAAAGTTGTGTGTTTATTGCATATCTGTAAAGTTTATTGGGAGAAGGTCCTCTTTGTGAGACACGACACAAATGTGGAAACAAGTCATCTGAAGGCCCCCTTTCCCCCAACGTTTTTCTTAGCTAAGTTAGGGTAGGTTTGTACCCTAACCTGAACAAATCTAACCTAACATAGCAAAAGGAAAAAAAAAATGGGAGGGGACAATCCTCATGTGATCCAAACAGTTTTATAATGTTGTAAGGAAACTTGATAACTAAGGATGTTAACACATATTGTTAGGGGTATGTTTGATTTACTTACCTGTTTAAGGTGATGTGAGGTGTTCACGGGCCTGGGGGACTGCTTCCACTCAGCACTTCAAGGAGTGTGAAGATCCCCCTCCCCCATCCCCAGCCATCACTACCACCACCACCACTCGAAAAACTAGATTATTATTCTACAATGTTTTCATGGACTCATACCCCGTTAGCAAGTCCTCAGACCACGTCATGAATTCTTCTAGCATATTTGGTAACCCTCAGACCGCAATGTGGTCTCTTCCTGTACGTGTGGGAGTCCTCTTGCCGGGTTATGGCCTCTTTGTGTACATGTAAAAGTCAGGCTGGATTGTGTACCTTTCCAGCATGTATGGCAGTTCTCAGGTGGGTTGTGGACTCTTCTAGCTCGCATAGGAGTCATCAGGCCGGGTTGTAAGTTGTGTGGGAGTCTCCAGGCTGGATAGAACTGTTTCAGCATGTGTGAGAGTCATCAGGTCGGGTTTTGGACTCTTATAGGACTTATGGGAGTCGTCAGACTAGGCTGTGGACTCTTCCAGCATATGTTGGATTCTTCAGGCCGAGTTGGACTTTTCCAGTAGGTTTGGGAAATGTCAGGCCATGTTGTTGGCTCTTTCAACACACGTGAGAGTCATCAGACTGGGTTATAAACTCTTCCAGGACGTCTAGGAGTTGTTCTTCCGGGTTGTAGACTCTTCCAGCACGTAAAGGAGTCGTCCGTCCGGGTTGTAGGCTTTTCCAGCTCGTATAGGGGTTGTTTGTCCGGGTTATGGGCTGTTTTAGCACATGTGGGAGTTGTCTGTCCGGGGTGAAGGCTCTTCCAGTACATATGAGAATTTTCCGTCCGGGTTTTAGCCTCTCCCGCACATGTGGGAGTCGTCAGGCCGGGTTGTAGACTCTTCCAACTCGTGTGGGAGTTGTCAGGCCGGGTTGTAGACTCTTCCAGCACGTGTGGGAGTCGTCAGGCTGGGTTGTAGAGTCTTCCAGCACATGTGGGAGTTGATAGGCCGGGTTGTGGACTCTTCCAGCACGTGTGGGAGTCGTCAGGCCGGGTTGTAGACTCTTCCAGCACGTGTGGGAGTTGTCAGGCCGGGTTGTAGACTCTTCCAGCACGTGTGGGAGTCGTCAGGCCGGGTTGTAGATTCTTCCAGCACATGTGGGAGTTGTCAGGCCGGGTTGTAGACTCTTCCAGCACGTGTGGGAGTCGTCAGACCGGGTTGTAGACTCTTCCAACACATGTGGGAGTCATCAGGCCGGGTTGAAGACTCTTCCAGCACGTATGGGAGTCGTTAGGCCGGGTTGTAGACTCTTCTATCACTCGTGGGAGTCGTCAGGCTGGGTTGGAAACTCTCCCGGAACATGTGAGATTCGTCAGGCCGGGTTGTAGACTCTTCCAGCACGTGTGGGAGTCTTCAGGCCGGTTTGTAAACTCTTCCAGAACATGTGGGAGTCGTCAGGCTGGGTTGTAGACTCTTCCAACACACGTGGGAGCCGTCAGGCTGGGTTGTAGACTCTTCCAGCACGTGTGGGAGTCATCAGGCCGGGTTGTAGACTCTTCCAGCATATGTGGGAGTCATCAGGCCGGGTTGTAGACTCTTCCAGCACGTATGGGAGTCATCAGGCCGGGTTGTAAACTCTCCCGGAATATGTGAGATTTGTCAGGCCGGGTTGTTGACTTACAGCACGTGTGGGAGTCGTCAGACCAGGTTGTAAACTCTTCCAGAACATGTGGGAGTCGTAAGGCCGGGTTGTAGACTCTTTCAACACATGTGGGAGTCGTCAGGCTGGGTTTTAGACTCTTCCATCACGCGTGGGAGTCGTCAGGCCGGGTTGTAAACTTCCGGAACATGTGGGAGTCGTCAGGTCGGGTTGTAGACTATTCTAGCACGTGTCAGAGTCGTCAGTTGGGGTTGTTTACTCTTCCAGAACATGTGGGAGTCGTCAGGCCGGGTTTTAGACTCTTCCATTACGTCTGGGAGTTGTCAGGCTGGGAGGTGGATTCTCTCAGCAAGTCTAATATTCTTCAGGTAGGGTTAGTTTCAGCACGTGTGGGAGTCGTCAGGCCTGGATGTGGACCATTATAACGTGTGGGAGTCATCAGACAGGTATGTAGATTTTTCCAGCACGTGCGGGAGTCATCATGCCGGGTTTATAGACTCTTCCAGCACGTGTGAGAGTCGTCAAGCCGGATTGTGGGCTCCTTTAGTACGTGCGGGAGTCGTCAGGCCGGGGAGGAGGTGCGGATTGTAAAAGCAGCCCACCCCGTGCCGACCCCAGGCGGAGTGTGCGCGCGTGTGGTTTCTTGGCCAGGAAGTTTACTTTGCTCAGTAGCCTGAACCGAACACACACACCACGGCTGGTGAGAAATTCCTGCACACTTCACACACATACACACACACTCTCTCTCTCTCAGTGAATCATAATTCGTATTTTTATTTCTCTTTATAGGTGAAAATACTAATTATGATACAGAAATATATGGAAACACGCTAACTAAATTAAGTTAAAAGAAGAATGTTATTAATGACTGTGAATTATACTGTACAGTGTGTAGCAGCATGTCAAATACGAAGCCATATGGTAGGTATCATAGTAGAAACATCGACTGCAAAACGCCAGAAAGAATTCTGACCCTTTTTAATGTTTAGTATTACGAGACCTTGAGTATGCAGTCCAACTCTTGTCTCCAGTCAACAAGAGAGATAAGGTAAACCTGAAACAAGTGCAAAGTCGAGCGACAAACCTGATAAACCTGAAACAAGTGCAAAGTCGAGCGACAAACCTGATAAACCTGAAATAAGTGCAAAGTCAACGACAAACCAGATTCCGTCACGTAAAAACTTGGCGTATGAAAAGAGGCTTAACACCATGTAGATATCTTTCCCCAAAGAAGCTAAGACTTCTCGGTCACCTAATACAAGTTTTAAGAAATTCAACAACGTAATTTACGCACATTTATTTGTAATACAGGAGAATACTGTTACAAGGAAAAATGGAATAAAAGTTTGTGGTGGTGGTGCCTGGGGTCAGCCTAGCTTGAGCGTGATGGAGGTGGTGGCTGTGGTTGTTTGCCTGGTGGAGAGCATGGTGGTAGAGACGACTATGGTTAGGTTAGTGGAGCTGGGTAGTAGTGGTGGCTATGATTGTTAGGTTAGTTCAGTTATGGTAGTAGTGGTGGTTATGGTTGTTTGAAGCCCGGTATTAGTGGTGGTTATGTTTGTTAGCTTCATTCGAGGATGGTAGTGGTGCTGGTTATTGTTTTTTGATTCGCACGAGTATGGTAGCATCGGTGGCTGTGGTTGTTAGCCAAGTCGGAACTTGTAGCTGTGGTTTTTAGCTTAGATGTAGCTGTGGTTTTTAGCATAGTAGGAGCGTGGTGGAAGCGGTGGCTTTGGTTTCTAGCCTAATTGGAGCGTGGTGGTAATGGTAACTTTGTTTTGTAACTAAGTTGGAGCTTCGTGGTAGCGGTTGCTGTGGTTGTTAGCCTAGTTAGAGCATTGTGGCTGTGGCTTTTAGCAAAGTTGGAGTAAGAATAATCACCATTGATACAGACAGAACGTCCAACTTCGATATGTAATCGCTGAGTGGCCACAATCCGGGAGATTTATGTCCCCCTGGCGGGAGAGCAGGAAACCTTAGGTGATTGCTTCAATGAGACTCCTGTCCAGTGCGGGAGGTATTGTACGCTTATCTCCACCTAAACTTAGCCATGTCCTCTTGTACAACATTATACAATATTATACAATATTTTGAAAAAATGATTACTGTCTTTAGGATGGATGGAAATCGTAACGAACCACCCGAGTGGTAGGTGGCCGATGACAACGTTAGGTTAGCAGTAGAGCTTAGTGAAAGTTAGTGGTGGGGGGGTGGGTTGGTCCCTGAGTATTGCCTCACACGTCACAGACGGGAGACCATGGTGTTCCCTCCCCTCCACGCGCCAGTAAACAGTGCCGGTGGTGGTCAGTCAGTGGGGGTGAGCAGGACGGCCGTTCATTGGTCCGCTTCTTACCTACCGACGTTCTGTTGGCCCGCACACCGCTACGCAAGGCTAACTTCCGCCAGCTCGCCCGCTAAACTGATCCATTTCGATGCTGCTCAAGCCTGGGTTCACTGTTGTTATAGATATATATTTTTTGTATACCAGATTACACTCTATTGTATGCTGGGGAATGGTGGAGTGTGTGAGAGCGTGGTGGCGCGCGTGTCTATGTAATGGAAGGGAAGCGGGTGGTGATTTGATAGACTGTGGCCGCCTGCTGATACTCCAGCCCCACAAGGCCTCACAGGAAACATATCGCCCGCACTCACTCAGCAGCCACTAGTGTTTCCCTGGACTGCGTCCCGGTAACGTGTGACAACGTAGTATCCGTATTTTCCTTGACATTTTGACGGTATCTTGTGACATCAACAGGTTTATTCCCCCTGGACAGCTTGATGGTAACTTGAAAACTACGGTGTGTATTACCCTCATCATCTCCACGGAAACTAGACGCGCTTGCTGGTGTATTTCACTTGACAGCTTGATAGTAACTTGTGAACTACTGGGCGTATTTTCAAGTAACTTGTGAACGTACTGGGCGTATTCTCATTTGATAGTTGCGGTAACTTGACACTACCGTACGTATATCCCTTGACAGCTTGGTGATATGAAATGCTACCCTACGTATACCCTCTGACAGCTAGGCGATGACACTGAGTATTTCCCACGACAGTTTGGTGGCATCTTTACACGTTACTAAGTATATTGTATTTGATAGTCTGATGATAATACTCGACTGTATGTATTTCTCGCGGCAGTTGTGTGGTAACTACTGACAAAGTGTTACCATGTGTGTTTCCACTGACAGCAGTGCCAAGATATATAAAATACTGCCACTCATACCTTCCCTTGACAGCTTGATGATAATTCGCGTCAGCACGATTGGTACTTCCCCTAACAGCTTGATGATACTCTTGGACACCAGAACTATTCCTTTCTTTGACAACTTGATGATAATTTTGGATACCATGACTGTTACTTCCCCTAACAGCTTGATAATCTAGGACACCAGAATTGTTACTTCCCTTGACAGCTTGATCAGCTGGGACACCAGAACTGTTTCTTCCCTTGACAGCTTAACGATAATCTAGGACACCAGAATTGCTACTTCCCTTGACAGTTTGATGATAAGCTGGGAGACCAACATTATTACTTTTCTGGACAGTTTGATAAAGATACTGGATACCAGAATTATTAATTCCCTTGACAGCGTGATGATGATCTAGGATGCCAGAATTACTTCCCTTGACAGCTTGATGATGATCTTGGACACCAGATCTCTTACTTCCCCTGAAAACTTCATAATAAGCTGTGACACCAGATTTTCTTTTAGGTTAGCTGAGACGGCGCGGGCAGCTAAGGCCCTAATCAAGGCCATTCCAGTAACGCTATATATATATAACCTAGCCTGAGCCAGGTACCCCCATTTTATCGAGCAACCCCTAAAGGTGGATGAACAGCTGGGTTGACTGTGAACTGATTGCCGCAACCAGGATTCGAACCTATGCGTTCGACCCTGGGCGGCCCATGAATGCGTCGCAGTCAGGAGCGCTAACCGCTACACCACGGGAGTCCGTGTTACTTTCCTTGACAGTTTAATGTTAATATGGAACACCGGAACTGCTACTTCCCTTGGCAGCTTGATAATGTACACCACAATTGTTACTTCCTGTGACAGCTTGAGGTGATTTGGGACATCAGACCTGTTACTTCCCTTGACAGTTTGATGATAATCTGGAACGCCAGATCCGTTATTGCCCTTGACAGCTTGATGATAATCTGGGACATCAGAACTGTTACTTCCCTTGACAGTTTAATGATAATTGGGACATCAGAACTGTTACTTCTCTTGACAGTTTGATTATAATCTGGAACGCCAGATCTGTTACTTCCCCTGACAGCTTGATGATACTCTGCGAAGTCACGAGTTCCTTCGACAGTTTGCTGATATGCATGAGTGACAGTATAGCCTTGACAGTTGTGCATTGTGGTGAAGGGTTGTGGTGGGGCGGCTGCCACCCACCAGTGTTCACCCACCACACGAAAGTTACCACCAGCAGCTGCCAACACTCCTTACTTACCTTCGGCAGTGTGCAGTAAGCACTCTCTTGCAGCTGAAGCGTTACAAACAGTTACCTGCAACTGAAGCGTTATCAGCCTTTACGTGCAACTGAAGCATTATTAGCAGTTATCTGCAAGTGAAGCGTTACTAGCCGTTACTTGCAGGTAAAGCATTACTAGCCGTTACCTGCAACTGAAGCGTTATCAGCCGGTGCCTGCTACTGAAGCATTACTAACAGTTACCTGCAACTGAAGTGTTACCAGCCGTTAACTGCAACTGAAGCGTTACTGGCCTTTCCTTGCAGACTGAAATGTTACTAGCCCTCACCTGCAGCTGAAGCGTTATTAGTCGTTACCTGCAACAGGCGTTACTAGCCGCTACCTGCAACTGAAGCGTTATTAGCCGTTACTTGAAACTAAGTGTTACTAGCAGTTACCTGAAACGCTTTTATTAACAGTTACCTGCAACTGAGGCGTTGTTAGCCGGTACTTGTAAATGAAGCGTTAATAGGAGTTATTTGCAACTGAAGTTACTCGCATCAAGAGGGAAGGGAAAATAGTTACCGTGAGTTACTAGTGAATATCAAGAGTCGTTAGCGGGGGTCCAGTCCCCTAGGGCTCTCGTAGAACATGTGTGGTCCATACCTACTGACGCCTGACACATCGACAACGAAACTTTACTTTGTTGCTGACGCTTGACACTCTGTAAAGCTTGACGCTGTTGTTGCTGACGCCTGGCACTCTGCAAAGCTTGACGCTGTTTTTTGCTGACGCCTGACACCCAGTGAAGCTTGACGGCGTTGTTACTGACGCCTGACACTCAGTGAAGCTTGACGCCGTTGTTGCTGACGCCTGACACAGGGAAGGTTGACGCTGTTGTTGCTGACAACTGACACTCAGTGAAGGTTGACGCTGTTGTTGCTGACGCCTGACACTCATTGAAGCTTGACGCCGTTGTTGCTGACGCCTGACACTCAGTGAATCATGACGCCGTTTTTTTGCTGACACCTGACACTCAGTGAAGCTTGCCGCCGCCGTTGATCTCTCTTGAAATTTTCGGTGAAGCTTGATAGTGAATATAAAAGCTGAATTTCGCCAGCTTAGCGAAATACAGGGCGAACACCTGCAACTTCGTGACACACTGGTGACACATGTACGCCTTTTGTGACTCACACGTGCTGTTCTTTATACCGATGTATTGGTGACATATTGGTGCTGCTTGTAACACTGGTGCCATCTGGGACATGTTAGTGTTACTTGTAACGTTTGCGTCACTTGTAACACATCGGTGCCACCATTTGTGACATTGATGGTAATCTGTGGCGCACGGGCCACTCGTGAGACAGGTGCCGAATGGACAGTGCTGATATGTGGATTTTGGAGACGGAAGATCTGTCCCAGAAGGTAAGTGTTTGTGTCCCAACCTGTATTGAGAGAGAGAGAGAGAGAGAGAGAGAGAGAGAGAGAGAGAGAGAGAGACGTAGCACTAGAGAGACATTACATCGGTTCCCTTTACATTTCCAGAGGCTTTGGTCGAAGCCATTGTTGCTTGAGGAGTCTGTTAAAGTTTTGAAAGCGTACGCCCGGCTAGCAGGAGAGTCGTGGGAACGTTTGAGGTCACGCGCGTGGACCAGCAAGCGTTGATAGGGGATGTGGAAACGTTGGCGGGGGCAGGAAATTCTGAGAGGGTGTCGCAGGAACGTTGGAGGCACGCGCTTAAGGTGGCAAACGTTGATAGGATGTGTGAACGTTGGAGCCACGCGCTTACGTAGCAAACGTTGATAGGATGTATGAACGTTGGAGCTACGCGCTTAGGTAGCAAACGTTGATAGGATTTATGAACGTTGGAGCCACGCGCTTAGGTAACAAACGTTGATAGGATGTGTGAACGTTGGAGCCACGCGCTTAGGTAACAAACGTTGATAGGATGTGTGAACGTTGGAGCCACGCGCTTAGGTAGCAAACGTTGATAGGATGTGTGAACGTTGGA
>JAYMFT010012052.1:0-31598 GCA_038088735.1 Panulirus argus | reverse complement strand
TGTATATATATATATATATATATATATATATATATATATATATATATATATATATATATATATATATATTGTCATGAATACTTCTTTTTGTCGGCTGAGATATTTTGCCTGTAAAATATGTTCTCTTAAAATTCTTATCAACATTTATACTCGTCTGTGTATAAAAAGAACCATATAATTTATTTTTTTCCTGTGCAATCGTTATTAGACAATATTTTGTTTTTACGGCTTAATTGTATTTTTTTTTTATGCGTTGGAGGCTTCAGCCACGGACGCAAGTCTAACATCAAGACCGGGCCTTATCATTAACTACACACACTTTCCTTACCGTTCCTACAAAATGCCTAATGAATATCATGATATTACTTTTCTGTGCTGGAAAGACCGAACAGTGAGTCGCCCTGTTGACAACTGGCAGGCATCCTTAATAATAGCCTCGCCATAACTGCACTTGACATGTACCGCCGACATGTTTGCCATTGTCGTCGTCGACCCAGCTCCCACCTTCTCCGCTCCTCTTGACTGCCAATATGCCAATATGTTCCTTGTTAAAACCTCACTAGAAATATATATGAGTTGCTCGCATGTAACTAGTATATAAAAGTCCAATTTGTTGACCTTGTCTTCAGTTAGTTTAGATAAAAGGGAAGACTATCGATGAATAGTCGGTGTGCACAATATCGAGTTTATAAAGCGGATTTCTCGGAACGCTTGTGAAGTTGGGTAAGACTAGTTTAACTGTGAATTTGACTGAGACTGTGCGTGTTGTGAGCCACCCCACTTCCTGCACGGTCATACTGCATTAATATCATAGGAGTCTAAATGTCCATTTATGTGGAACAAGCCATTTAATTGGATGGCGTTTAGGGATGATAATGGCCAGGCGTCCGTCGATGGATATCCACGATGGGGCTGTGCAAGACAATAATGTCACACTTCCCATTGAAATATAATCATACAGTAATACAATCATAGTGTTTATTTTCCCGCAAATTACAAATTCACGTTCTTACAGATCATAGGCCTACTTTGTTAAATATATACAGTTAGTGTGGAACATTTTGGGAAGACACTAGCGATCATGTGATTTATTACGTCCTAAAATAATCACATATAAGGTATGATTTTAAGTTAGTATTTAATGGTATAGTTATGAGATACAATAATGCATTGGCATGGGTTTTTAATTATAATCCTATTTTACAAACTTTGACAAACACGAGCAAATGGATGTTAATGTATATAAGTACACAGTAAATTAACAGACAATAAATGTTCAATCATGATCCAGTAATCTTTAGTACAGGCCTGTGTTCCTTGGCTGCCAGCAGGCAAGGTGTATGAAGAATACCAGTAGAACATAACAGTCCACACATATTACTTCATTATCTTTTCTTGAAGTTCATGTGTACCTCTCATCTGACATCGCGTGTCTTGACTCCCTCATCAAGATGCGAGTATTTCTCGTGTGTGTGTGTACAAATATATACTTCATTTGCTTTGATAAGGATTCTGCGTTAATGACAGTGATCATATGATTGCCATTATTGCAACTACTACACACATACACATCTTGATTGTAGTTGATAATTCAGATAGGAGCAATTTTCCCGTATGAAGAAACCATACCAAGTATATCACAAATAATCATGTAAGAAAATATATAAAGTATTTTCCTTTGATGCTCTGATACTTCATATATACTGAACTTGCATATTCTTCTTTTATGTAATGTTTTCACCATAACTGGTAAAGCTGGTAAATCATTTATAATCATGTAAGAAAATATTTAAGTATTTTCCTTTGACACTTTGTTTTTTGTACATACTGAATTTGTATATTCTTTCGATTTAGTGTTTTCAAACCGATGTGTATTGCATATATGCTTGTCTTTCAACTAATCAGGACTCACACTGTAAGTCATGTCATTGAAAACAACTGTAGGGAGGTGCCAATGCATATGATTATTAAATGATATATTTGATAACTAAATTAGTAATTGAACTGTTTGTTCAGTAGAATGCTGTTGCAGCAGTGGTCATCATGCGAAAGCCGTCCCAATAGTTGGGACAGTTTGTTGTTTGCTTGTAAATGAACTGATTTCGAAGTGCTGTATCAGCATCAGAATTGCTTTTTTGTCAGCTGTATTTTGCTCTATCGTTATTGTATCTATTGTAATTGTACTGCAGCTGTAGTGTGCAGTATTGCAATCTATCCCAGGGCTTTGTTTCCTGTGAATTTGTGTATACTCTTTTCCTGACACCAGAAAACACTAGGATCCATCCACACCACTGTGTCCCCGTGAGATACTGGTCTGCTTTATGTCATTAACAATTAATCAGTCAATCAGTCAATCAGCCCCCGTGGTACGTGGTGTTAGTTAGTGGAAGTTCCGGCCGGAAGTGCGAACATATTTTTATGTTAAGGAAAATTAGACATGTTTATGTTTTTTTCCCCCTAGGAGAGATGGCGTATTATTTTGGAATTGTTTTTAATGTCTTTTTTCTGACAAGAAAACATTTCATTCTTAGACTTGAACCAGACCCGGTAGAGGTCAGGTCAGAGGGTTATTAGAGGTGTCAATAATACTGTCTTTGTTGTAGCTGATGCGTTTGTTAAAGTGAAGAAGAGTATGTTGTTGAAGTGGAGGTGGATGGGTGAATGCATAATGCAGTTGGTGGAGGGTTGATTGATTGGTTGGTTGGTTGAGCTTTAGGCTAATCAGTTGCCGTGGTCATTAAGGACACCAGTGTCAAGGTAAATCCACCAGCCGAAGAGTCTTTAACGATCTCTGAAAAATAGGATAATTCTCAGACCACATCTATTCTATGCACGGGGCCCATATGGGTTGGAGGGAGACAAAACTGCATTCGCTCGCGTCTCGGCCATTCTGGCTGACACAGATTTCCCACTGTTAAGTAATGCCATAGCCGTGAGACGGGCTCAAGTTCAAGGTATTTTTCACATTGTTACATTGGTTTTTAGGTGTAGGGCAATACGTTAAATATGGAGGAAGGACGGATATAGTAGCGGTCACGATTTCGCATGGTTGGAAATCGACGCTGTATGTATGTGGCCCCCACAATTCGTAATTTAGTTAATTATTGACATTTTTTTCTCAAGAGATACCATCATCGTAAGCGTGAACGTGGGGGGAAAAATTATGATGCATTCCGACGTCACGTTGACGTCAACATATCAATAAATACATCTGCGACCTCAACTCTACAACGAACAATGTAAAACTTTGAGATACGGAAACATCTCTTTTAAATGACTGCGATGTTTTAATAGGAATTTTACAGAGAAATAGATATTGATATGTGAATATTTAAGCAACGTTCGTGTGTGACCTCCTCCGCGATTTTTCTTTATGGCCAATATATGTAACCGTTCCAGTGCTTTAGATTTCCCATTCTTTCGCAGATCATCTAGATATAATTGATTATGTAACACTTGTTACGTGATCAAGTAAATATATAAGGAAGAAACCAGGCATTAAGTAAGAGAGTATAATGACCTGGTTGCCGCCCGTTGACCCCTGGAAACTCGATGCGCAACCTAACAACGCGCATTTCATACGAGAAAATAATAAAACTGATAGCTTCAGTTTTCACTTATATTATCAAAAAGACTCAAAGATTATTATAAGTATTTACAAATAATGAAAAATTTATCAAATACTCACAAAAGTGAGAATACTGCGTTACAATAGTTTTCCTCGAGAAATGCAATCCAAACAAAATTAATGGCTAAGAAGGGAGTCCGAAGGTCCCGTTCGAAGATGTTTGTGAAAAATCGATAACTCGCTAGTTTTAATCTCGATTTACAGTATGTTGAAACTAAATTTCCCGTTTTAAACACTCACTGCACACGTAAAAGGAAAATATAAGTGATTTTGGAGGGATGAATGTGCAGAAATCAGTGAAGAGTTAGGGAGCGATCAGCAACGGGAAATGACAATTGACCGCCCGCATCATCATTGTCCCCTCGTCTTCTGATTTCTCTGGCCCCCGCCCCCACCAGCTCTACCAAAGATGGACAACAGTAAGTACTAGCTTCACACTTTGGGTTGTTTATCGGTACCCGGGCCAGGTAAGGGCCATTGCATCCCTGCTGCCGTCTGGGATGTCAGTCAGAGACTTGGGGTCTGGTTCATCAATCAGGTTCGCCCCAGTTATGATGGTTGGCATGGAATGGAGGTACTTTGCCCCGAGTTGAGAGAGAATAGGACTGATAGGGTGCTGTAGGAAGACTCTTATTAGCCACTGTTAAGTAATTTACTTAACCATATTGAAGGAAAGTTTATGGAGGAAGCTGTGGTAAATGTTTCTGGTATTTAAAGATTATTTTTGACTTGAAGTTTACTTGACTGTCCTTGGTAAATGAAGTTTAAAAGTGATTTTTTTTTTTTGTACCACTTAAGATATTAGGAAATTACGCAAAATTTTTTTTTTCCTGGCCCATGGCAGATTAGGAGTATCAATATTATTAACAATAATGTGTGTTTGGGGTTAAAACAGTCAAACCAAGTTAATCATACCTAACCCTAAGCTGACCCCCTGAACCTATCATACATTAATATAATGCAACGTTTCAGAGAAAAATACGTCATGAAAATGCCCACTGAGTAACCATAACAGGTTTTATGGAAATGCATCTTATACATTTAACTATGTATCATTTATTTACATCGATGTTCAGGGATCATGTAAACAATGCACGTTCTCTTTGCCACGTTAATATTTTGAAAACAGTTTACATTAGCCACTATCAGTGGTAATTGCTGATAGATTAGAAATTTTAAATGAATATCTTGAACATAGACAAGCTACCTTGTAACGGTTCAAATTCCTGCATGCTCTGTGTAGTGCTGGGCTCGTACAAAAGATGGCTTCTTTCCAGTATTAATCTTTATGAAATTAGTTTTACACTTATAACACTGAAAAAATTAATAAAAATAGTGCTTATTTAAGTAATTGATAAGAAAAAAATTATAAAAATATAGTAAGCTGTGGGACACTGAAAAAAAATTAGAAGAGATGATTGACTCAAAGCTAAAGTTATCATCCAACAAAATTTGTTGAAAGTAAACATGGCCACCGATGAGTTCAGATTCTCACAATTTTTGCTGGACTTGTAGAATTTCTTAATGAATTATAAGTATCCTCTTTTCACATATCAGAATAGATATTTGAAAAAAAAAATTATTGCAACAATTTATCTTCTTACGGAGAAGTTGATAAATCCAATTTTAAACCGCTGTAAGGAAAGTAAAGAATTTGAAAAAGTTATTGAACTCCATGAAATAACAGTGATGAAATAGTTTATATTTATGTTAAACAGCTGCAGTGAAAAATACTAGTAGCGAGTTTGGATATGAATTTATGAGAAATACAGTTGGCAGCTAATGTTATGGTACATCTCTTTGATTATTTACTATTGTGCTCTGCATTATCATTGTAGAGGAATTCTCTAATGTATTTTGTAAGAAAAGTTGGTACTGTGTAATCATTTGTGTTATACTGGGTAATTATTTACTTTCTGTGTTTCACCTTAATGTTGGACTTTTGAATTATTTAATTTTTTCTACAAAAGGGTTTTTCATTTATGGAAAAAATTTTAAGAGGAGAGCAAGAATATAGCAGATATGATTTTTTTAATTTTTAAAATGAGTTTCGTGCATCAGTTGATTACACCTTTTTCAGTTTTTTAATTTGTTAAACTGATGGTCCATGCCACTAAATTGTAGTCCAAAGGATCATCGTTTTATTGTTCTATAAGGGTTTCTACAAGACTTTGATTTTGATTATTAAGTTAATAAGCACTGTAAATTGGTTTTAGTTTTTATATTTTTTTGATTGCTTTACTTATGTTGTTTCATTTATGTGTGTATACTTCTTCCTTGTACCTTTCAGATGCATTATGCATAGGTTGATCCAAGAATATTTTAACATATTGCCAGTCTTGCCTCACACACTTGCTGTTGAGTAGTATATGGACAAGACAAATGTAGAATTTTTTACGTTGTGTCCTATATTTCAGAGCAGTCTCTGTGATAAAATCACTTTGATTTTTATTTGAGAAATGGCAGAAACTGGTAGATACTCAGTGCCAGTTCACTTTAAATTCTTTGAACAGATGTTGATAAGTTTACTTTTCAGTACACACTTTTTCACCCTGCACAATGATTCCACAAGTTCTTGTGTGTTGTTAAAGCTTACTTCCTGTCAAAACAGGGTATGAAACGTTCATTCAGTTTAACACAAACCAAACCTAGTCTCTTCTGATATCTTGTCTCATATGCTGACTTGAGCTAAGTTAGATTTGAATTGTTTTCATGTTTGTATGGAAGTTGTTAAAGTCATTCACAAATTTTTCTTGATCTTCACAGCCCTCACTACTCTGATAATTGTAAGTTTGGGGGTGTGTGGTAATGTGGTAATGATAATATTCAAGGTGCTAATTCTTTCATATATTGAATATTGTTGTATTCTAACTACCCTACAAGATGGACAGAATTGCAGAATTCGAAAGTGTACAAAGATCTTCCACATCATATTTTGATATGGTATAGGTACTAAATTACAGGGAACAGCTGAAATCTCTGGAGCTGTGCTCCCTGGAGTGCAAACAGGAGAGGTATATCATCATCTATACTGAGATATCCTAGAAGGAATGGCTTCCAACTTATATTTGTAAGTAACATCCTACTGGCACGACAGGCAGGGGGAGACTGTAAAATTCTTCTTCTGAAATCCAAAGGTGCAATATGTACAAAAAGAGAGAGCACCGTAAACATCCAAGGCCCTAGACTTCAGTGCTGTGCCTGCTATCATCAGTAACCCCGTGGGATGCACAATAGAGAAGTTTAAGAGTACGCTAGACAAGTACCTACGAATATACCAGACCAGCCGGGCTGTGGCCAGAGTGTTGCAGTTTCCAGCTCAGTCAACTCATGACCCAATCCAATAGCCTGGGCTCAAACCAGGCTGGGGGGCTTTAGAAGACCCCAAAAACTTCACCAAGTATTCACATAAATCTACCTGGTATTTGGTGAGAAAGAGTAACTAAAATGGCACAGACAGAAACATGCATCAGTCATGGCCATCTTAAAAAACTGAAGATTTTGAGAAAAAGAACGTATAGGAAATTAGTCTGAGCTCCTCAGGTGTTTGTAGACCTCATTCTTGGAGGTGGAAATGTTTTAGGAAGGGGAATCCTGAAGTAAAAGTAGATAATTCCTCACATGGCAAGGTAGTTGTTGCCCTTATTGAGAAATGGTCAAATTTGAGACATGAAGTATAGTTCAAATGTGCAACATGAGTTGTTCCAGTTTTGTGATTTACTTTTATGTCTTAAGGGGTTTATATATATTTATTTATTTATTTACTTGATCACTGTTTCCCGCGTCAGCGAGGTAGCGCCAGGAAACAGATGAAGAAATTCCCATCCCCCCACATACAGACATATATACATACATACAAATATATGCACAGTACATATATATACATACCAATATATACATATATACATACATACTCATACACATGCATATACACATGTACATTTTCACACTTGCTCGCCCCCATTCTACTCCTGATGCCACCCTGCCCCACGGGAATTTTTTTTTTTTTCGTCTGTTTCCTGGCACTACCTCGCTGACGCGGGAAACAGCGATCAAGTATAATAATAATAATAAAAAAAAATATATATATATATATACTGTATATAGGTTTATCTGCTTGGTATTTGATTGATTGATACTATATTGCTTTTAATTTTGTTGTAGCACTTTCTTTATTGTTTTAAGTAATGAGTATAGCTTTCTTGGTTAAAGAACAAAGGTGAATTTTCTTTTTGATTATGGTACATTTATTGGATATGGCAAATCGTGTAGAAAATAGGAATGCTGTGATCTTTTGAAATATTGCTTGCTTGCTGTCAGCCATGAAGAAAGTTGAATGGAATTGTTAGGTTTTATTAGGTAAGGGAAGATTGGTTAGGTTATGGTTTTTCCATAATTTCTTTCGAGATCAGTATGTTTTTCAATCTTAGACACGAGAAACAGCTTCCCTGTCATACGATTTGCATTAGACTTACACGAGTATACCTGCTTTTTGTGAAAATTCAATAGAATTTGTGTACTGTCACAAATATGTCCATTTTGAGATAATTTTCAGTGGTTTTCTTTCAGTAGCATTAGTCATTAAATCTACAAATAAAAAGGCATAGGGAAAGGAAGTACGGTAATTACTGGTATAAAAAATTACACTTTTTAATATAAAACTGCATATGTTTGTAGAAACGGTATATATATTTTAAGTTTTTATTGATATTGTTTTGGAAATATTAACAAGAATATAGTAATATCGATTGATATGTTTCATTTGGTAAAAGATGTGTACAACTTCGTAGTTTATGTTGAAGCAAGTGTATGAAATGTACAGGGACACATTTATGGGCCGCCCAGGGTAAAGCACATGGGTCCAGTTCCTGTTCATCCTTCCGTAGGGGTTGGTTGATAAAATGGATACCTGGCTCAGGCTAGGGTATATTCATATTGCTGTTTAAGCTAACATGAATAAGAAAAATCTTTCCAAAAGTAGGAGGGCTCTGAAGATAAGGGAAAATATTGGATTAATGAAAGAAAAATGATATAAATGTACAGAATTTGTGAAAATTTCACTTAATTTTTCTTAAGAGCCAAGATGTAACTTCATTTTAATGTTGTACAGTAGGAATACTGTATTATCACTTGTACAGTCTATTTGGTGTAGTTATGTAATCTAACCTAATATCATTGTGGACTATTGTCTGTGACTGGAGCTTCCAACATAAAAAAGTGTGCATTTAGACTTTAAGGAATATTTTGTAGAGCATTCTCATCAGAAAGTACGTAAAATTACTCTTGTAATGGATTTTGTTATGTCATTTTTTGGGCTTACAGAGAATTAATTTAAAAGAATACCTATCTGAATAATGAAAACAGTCTAAATTGTCTTCCTTTGTATGCACACTTATCTATGAGATCTTCAGCAAGTGGTTAAAACAGCCTTTCAGAACTAGTCTGTATGCATGTTACTTTTGCCTTGGACTTAAGGTGCTTTCTTACGAGAATCTTTAATATATGCTCTGTGTTGTGTCTAACATAAGTAATTATGGTGAATTGAACAAAACTTTTAAGGCTTTGTTTCTGGCTGTTTTATTTCTATAATTTGTCACTCTATGTAGCTTTTGATGGAGATGTATCTGGTGGGTAAAATGAGCTTTTAAAGCATGAAAGTCTCATAATCAAACCCATCTCTGCTCTTTTAATTAGGAGTTCTAACATTTTTGAACCTCATAATGATATTTTTTTTCTCTTTTCACTAGAGTCTGGTACTATACAAAGAAAGTCATCATATTACCTGCATTTCACTTACTTCATAATTGGATAATTGTACTCTAATTTGGATGTGTGTTTACCTAAAAGGAAAACCTATTATGTTTCGGGAACATTATTTGCCAAAATAGTGTGCATATCAGTTATTCAGGTTTCTCTTGTTTGGAAGTACTTATGTTGACAGGTATTTCAGCAACAAGGCAATTGGCTTTCTTGTGAAAAGAATATGTAGGTATTAATCTGCTGTTGATAACACCATAAGTGAGAAATCATTTGTGACAAGGCCATTTCATCATCAGCAGATGAAAAAGGACTCATAAATATTGAGGCCCTTTTTGCCCTGAAGAAGCCCATCTTATCTTGTTCCCATGTGGGGCACAGACTCATAGCTGTAAGATTCCCATTAAAGATGTCGTTGGGTTATAGAATGATGATAATAATAAAGGACATGTAATCTCTTATGTGATTGTGTTCGGACAGCCAAAATAAACTGACAGTAATCAGTGACCAGAATAAACCTTGTTATTGCATTTTGTAAGGAAGAGTTTAGTTATAGTAAATAGACTGAAACATCTGCAAATTAAAACTAAGCATTTACAGTGTTTTTTTTTTCACTCGGGTTTTAATACTTCATTTAATGAGGTCAGCTTTCTATAGTTGTATTCTTAGGTAACACATTTTTAGCTGTAGTTGCTTGTGTTTAAGAAATGTGAGATATTCTTTTCAGATTCCTATAGCCTTTACATAGTAACTCCCACTAACCCACAGGTGAAGCAACTTTTGTTTATCTTCAAATTCCTAAGCTCATTCTTTATTTTATTATATACCCCAAGAGTAACAGTAAGTTACTTGAAGTTATGTTCTTTCTCTTTCATACAAATCTCAGATGTAAACCAATTAGAGTTCTTGTTTTCCATAAATGAGTCTATGAAACGTGCAGCCTTTTGGCAAGTTACAGTTTACCAGTATGCTAGTCATGTTAAAGGTCTCTTGTTATATTAGTTCCTTCTAGTAACACAATTGATGTATTTTGATTGGGCTAAATTTTTTGTGAATTGTGCTAACAAATGTTATTTAACTAACATATGTTAACAAGACTCACTCTTGCTTCACTCTTCAGTGACCTATACTCTCAGATCACAACCCCTAGAAACACAAAATTGACTTAAGATATTCACACTATTATGACTCAAAAAGTACTAAACAAACACCCCATCCCAACCTTAAACTTCACTTCGCCAGACATAAACCTATACGAAACTATGCTTCCTAGACATGCATGAGTTACATATTCTTGTCTCCTTCCTGGGCACTACTCATCATTTCAACATTACAAATATTGTTTCAATATAGTGCGTTACTTATCTTGTCCACTAAGCAGCTGCCATGCTGAAGACACAGAACACCAACTCCTCAGTGGCCTTTGTTTCAAAACATACAGACATGTAATGTCAACATACTTCTTGACCTGTGATCTTGCCCAGTGGACATATTTAGCTTCCTGAGTGCAGCGGGTCCAGGGGCAGGAAGGTAAGGTAATGTATACTGAAGGTATACTAAATAGTTTTTGTTCCTGGAGGCTTGCCTTTTTCGGTGTAAAATTTTATAATAAGGATAGTATTTTCTTGATGCATGATTTCTGAATTTTTGCTCCACTGTACTAGATATTTTTTTCTTATAAACCTTCAGCTCTCTTGTATTATTCAGCTGCAAAATTATGAAATTTGGCAATGTTGCTTTATGAGATATGTAATCAATGTCATGGTTCAAGATGGCTTTACATTATATTTAATCATAACATATTCATGAGATAGCCTTCAATTACCGTTAATTTGTGACGGCTTGCCTAAAGGGTACACGAAAACTGTATGAGATTTGTGGAGATAATTTAAATACACTGTGGTTTACATTTAAGCATTGCACTGTTTTTTCCCTTATGTACATGTTACCAGTTGCTAAACCCTTGCTGTATCTATTGTTTACATTGTTCACATTTTTCCTGTGGAACAGAAACCTGAGATTTTGTGGAGCAGAATAGTGTGGCCAAAACTACAGCATAAAAATGCAGGTTTGGTATGGCTGAGTTGAGAGATGGCCATTTTGTGTATGTGGTATTGTAAATCTTTGTTGAGTGAGGAGTGGTGCTTTAGAAATTACATGCAAATCTCTGAATGAATTTTTAAGTAAAGCACATGATGAATGTAGTGCTTTGTGTTAGCTACTTACAAGACCCAATTCTGTCACTGTTGCTTGGAAGGGGTAGCACTGTTTTGTTTCCAGTATTATGCTCAGAGCTCATTATTCTGTCATTATGAGGCCCTAGATTAATCTACGTGCTTCTTTCCTGGGACAGTGGTTTCCCATAATAGTCAGATGTTTGCTCAAGAGTTTAACATTGTAAGAGGCTTAGGTTTGATAGGTGCAGGAACATTGGATGTCTTTTTGAGAATTTCTTTTAATTATAAGAATGGTTTTCATTATTTTGAAATAGTATATTGTTTAGAGCTGCATATTTTCATTTAGAGTTTAGCATTAGATATTTTGAGGGATTAAGAGGTTAGAATCCTCAATCTTGATGATTTTATCCTTTAATCTGAAACTCATCCTTGTTTGTATACAGTAGTGCTTATCCTTGCGTATGTAGGTGATATGGAATAATTTTAGATAATTTATAGTATATAACCTTTAGATTGTGAATGCACATGTACTGTTATAGATGTAATGCTTCTAAAGTTCTGATTTTACATGAGCTTTTACACATTATTTGCTTATGCTTGACTAATGTTGGCCCATGTATTACAGCAGACCCAAGACAGTCACCAGAACCTCAGGTTCCTAGTGAATCCAAAGATGAAACGTCGCCTGACACCAAAGATGATGTAGCCTCCCTGGCTGCTGACCGGCTCTCCTTGCACAGCATTCCTAGCATAGACCGCAGTGATGGTACTGCTAGTCCTGATGCTTCTACAAATGTCCCCAACCTGGCTCACACTCCACCAAACTCACCAAAAACACCCATTCTCACCCACACCCCTCCCCCAGTACCATCCACGAATCCATCCCCCCGTCCAGCATCCACCTCATCTGCCAAGCCATCAATAGAAGCCATGGGTTCCAGTCAAAGTCAGAGTGAACCTCCGTCCCCAGGGCTATCAAGCCAACATTCTGGTCAGGATGATTCCCGTGACACAGATGATCCCCCACCTCCTCCTGCACCACCTCCCCCCAGCTCCGATGCTGCATTGCATGCTGCCTATGGCAGTAGCCCTCCCTCCATCTCTGGGATGTATACTGGTGTAGGTGGCCTATACAGTGGCAGTCACCCGTCATCAGGTATCTACAGTGGCTCTGCTTCTCTTGGGAGTATATATGGAAGTACTGGACCACCACCTGTGCCTCCTCCACCACTTGAGGAAAGTGGGGCTGTTGGGGGAATCCATCATCGCAGAGAGCATTCCCTCAATTCCATACACTCCATACATTCAGTAAATTCATTCAAGGAGTTCTATGATAAGTCCACACTCAACCAGTTCATCTCCACATCTCCTAAATTGTCCAATAGGTATGTAGAAGTTTGCTGTAGTTTTGTCTCATAATATTGCTCTTAGTGTCCAACCTCCATATCCTGTTTCTTTTTGTGTCCAAGACTTTTTACTACATAGAAATAAGCTTTAAGTTTTATGTTGATACCTGCAGCTCAGGTTAATTTTTTATAAAGAGGCCCTTTTTCTTTAATTCTTTACAGTAATGAGGCAGTAGGAGGCTATGTGTTCAGCCCATTTTCTTAATATGGTATATGTTTGGATATTAAACATTTGAAAATTGGAAGCTTAGCAAAATTGACTGTTTACATTCTTAATTTTTTTCTGTGCTGTATGTTGTGATAATTATTATGGCAGAATGGTTGATATAAGATCTTGATCATAGTCCTCGTAAACACCCAGGGATGATACAGAATTTGATTTAGTCAGAACTGAAGATATGTATATTTTAGGCTGCACTGAATTTATATTTGTGTGATAGAATGTTGACCATTCCAAATCATTCAGTGTGGCACTTCCATTTTTTTTTGGGCACATCACTTTGTGTTAGCACAACTAAGGTACCTGTTTGTGCCCACTGTGGCCTTTTGCAATGGCCCTGTGTTGTAGGTGTTTACATGTTGCATGTAAAGGATGTCTTGTAAAAGATTTAAAATTCTGTGTATCCTTATATATGAGGATCTGCTCACTTGAGGATATGCTTTGGATGAAAAGCCACCATTAGTGGCTGTATCATCAACAGATGACAAAACAAAGTACAGTCTAGTAAAAAATCTCGTCTCAAGAGGAGAACATCCCATTTCTGTTACTGAGTGTAGGGCAAACTTGGAACTGCAAGAGCCCCTAGAAAAGGGGTCCTCGGGTAACATCAGGACCCCTTTCAGAATGGGATCCTGGGGTAATTGAATAAAATAAATGAATACGTGCATATTTTTGGTGCTAATCTAGGAAGGGATGGAAAGCCACTGGTTATCATTTGTGCTTTAGCAGTGTAACAAGCCCCTTGATGATAGAGTTACACAGCCACTTGTTATTAGTATATTTTTTTATGAATGTGCTCATTTTTGGATTATCATGGTCTAAATGGGCATTTTATTGTGTTTAGGCATTCAGGAGCTTTCTAAGTGGCTTAAGTTCATAGCCTCCCAACCCATAGGTATGTGGGACTCCTGTATTTGTTAGCTTTTTTGTAAGGTTGGATGTAGAGATTGGGCTATGTAAAAGCAGAGGCCCCTTCCATGTGTCTACAGTTTCATAGAGACACCTCAGTCATACGTTAACCTTAACTGCACTTTATTAGTTTGTTAGGCATGACTTACCTTGCTGTATGTGGTTTATTTGGATTGAGTGATCATGGTACTGTAAAGGTTTATTGTTGTGCAGTTTTCTCAGGATAATTTTTTTCCCTCTGGCTTTGTTACTATCATAATATGTGAGACAGATGAAACATTTCATAGCTTTCTCATTGTATGTCAGTATTGCTTACCTGAACTGTGATGTCATAACTCACTAATGCCAGTTGGGAGAGTTGTATATGTCTTTTTTAGTTGTTTCCTGTATTTCATTTTATAACAACGCTGTAAAATGGGAAACCTTGGAAAGGTCTGGTCTCTTTGGCATGGCTTTGGAAAGGGGGCCCTGTGGATAGGGGCTCTGGTTTCAGTGCATTATACTTGGCAACTAGAAAGGGGATATGAGCAAATGAAGCTGTTTTACAACTGTACCTGGCATTACTCTGCAGGGCAGGAAATGGCAAACAAACATGAGAACAAGAAGGTTGAATATCAGTGTTCATTTTTGTTTTCGGTTTTCTAAAATCCTCTGTGTAGGAGGCAAAACACCTTTTCATGCATGCCTTACCCAAGTGAAAAGCCTCAGAGTATCACACCCCCTACCTATAAAGCTGGCCACACCCCCATGGGTGGCATCTCATATTTTGAAAAACACTGAACTAATAAAAATCCGCATGATTCACCTTTTGAAATAGAACCACCTTGTATTTAAGGGAAAATGATAAGCATTAATGAATCTTGTCAAGAGAGAACTATGAGGTAACTACCATTAACAAACAGCAGAGAAGCCCCACCAGAATAGGTTGATAAAACCTTTTTCAGAAATCTCTGTGTAGCCAAAGAGGAAAACTTTGATTTTGCAGATTTAAATCTTTCTCAGTGCCTGGATCTATGTCATCTGTAAGGACATAATAGTGCAAGAAAGCAATACTGATAGCTAATGAGAAAGCTTTGAGAAGCTTCAGCAAAGCCAAAGGAAACAAATGATTATGAGAGAGAGAGAGAGAGAGAGAATAGACACTAAAACTGTAAACAAGAAACTACCATAATTCTTTGACCATTCCATTCAACAAAGAAACAAAATTAAACTGTATACAGGATTGGCAAGACATGCATAACAAACTAGTATCGTATAGGTAAGGTTAATGAATGACTAAGGTATCGGATGCCGCTCTGAACATCTGTGAAGCCCATAGACATGGAAGAGGCTTCTGCTTGCACCTGGCCCAGTTATTATACCCATTCCTACAAAAAAGGCTCATATATTTCTGGGCAGGGAGGCTCTGCACTTTTTCACTTGATAGTCTCCTGCATGGTTAAGCAAGACAAAATTCCCATATAGTCCCAAAGAATCCAAATACGAGCACATTTACAAAATATACTAATAACAATGGACTGAGTATTTCTACAATCAAGGAGCTTGTTATACTACTAATTCACAAATGACTTCCTGTGGCTTCTCATCCCTTTCTAGCTTTGTCCCAAACATATGCTCATATTTTGAGTGACAGTGGGTTGCGACACTAGCTGAATCTTTTGACCTGCCACTGCAGAACTTAGAGTATGGGTATCATAGGGCAATATTACAGATACAGTTGTAGGTTGGGCCACCAAACTCATTTTTCTGGGGATTATTAGGTCCCGTGAGGTCACCCTCTGTGACCTATCACCAAGCCAGGGCGTCGTCAGCAGGGTAATACTTTGTAGAGCAATAGTGGGTCATTGCATATCCTTTTATTTTATTTTATTACCCCAGGAAACCTTTCTTAAATTGTCCTGATGTTATCCAAGCATTCCCTTTCTAGGGGTTATTGAAGCTCCATGGTTGCCCCATAATCAGTTGCCAGAACTTTGTCATCCACTCTTGGAATTTTATATCTGCTGGATAATACTGTGACTAAATGCTGCCTAATACACCAAGTCTCCCACAAATCCTTTTTTCTCATAGTAATTGGAAAAGACTTTTTCCATGGCTGTGTCCAGAGGCCTTTCTTTCTGTGCCTTGTATCACCAAGGAGTATGCAATGCTTGGGCTGATGACCGATCAAGATAAGACACACTGTTAGCAGAAATTTTGATGGTGAGGAGGATGTCAAATGGATGCACTTCTTAGGAGTGGCATCCTAGATGGATCTCTTTGCCACCAGAACCCATACATTATTACTGACATGAGTATGTTCATCTTAAGATATGAGGGCATTTATAGCGGACTCTGTGTCTTTGGGTTGGAGTTATTGGAACCAGATTTAACTTTTACTTCCAGTAGATCTTCTAGGAAAAGTCCTTTTAAAAATAATGTTTTTCTTGGGTTTAGTAACAATGGCAGCCTTAAAGCAGGAAAAACAACCTTGCTGCCAGAGACTCTGGTTGATGCCTATGGTTCTTTTGTTCCCCCTCAGCTTTTTCTCATGACCCCAACTTAAAGTGTCTCATATTCTGGAATTTACATGAGTGGATTTTCTCAGATACTTTAAGCAGAGGTTTGGGGAACACCTGGCAGATGACTTGTACTTAACATTCACCATTGTACTTGAAGAAGACAGTTTTGTACCAGTTGGTCTGATAAAACTTTCACACATTCCATGAAGAGTCTGATATCTTGGATGTGATGCCTTATGCTTAGAATTTTGCTCAGTGACAAAATAAGGATAGTTCCAATGTTGCCTCTTTTAAGTGTGCCCTTGAAATCCCCCAGTTTTTTCCATTAATCTAAAAGGCTTCTTTTGATATAAATTCTCTGGTTTTACTTTCTGTTAAAAATTGGTTGCTCTCCTCCTCAGCCCAAGTGGGAACTTCCAAATTCCTAGACCTTGTACAGCCTAATAGTTTTCTTGGAAGTTTATATCAATAATGTTTTCTTGTGAAAACTCTTTCCCTTTCTTTACATATGTTGGATGAAAGATTCTTATGGGTTAAGATAAACCTAAACCATAGATTTTTGGCTAAGAATGAAACTACATTATTGGATTTAGAAATGACCTTTTGTCATCCACTCTTAGAAGACTTCACGAAGTGTGCATCATGCATTATGCTCATGTCAATCTCTTATGAGTACTTGTGGACTTCACCAAAGATTATTTATGTACCCAGGAACCTTGAAATTTCTTGGCACGGAATATTTCTACATAGATAAGAAAATTTATTTTTATTGGTGCAACCTGGGCTGAACGTTTGAGCTCATGGCCTGAGAAAGGTGGCCTCTACCTTAACCTTCCTCTGAAATATTTCTTTGGAGGAAATCAAGAAAAGGGGTCTTTGGTATTCGTCTTCCACCTTCATCAGATGATACCTTAGTTTTAACATTGTGGGTCTACCATGTGTGATACAAAAAATATCTCCTTCAGGGGAGACAAATTCCAGAGTGCTTCTGAATGCCACTCTTCACTTGAAGGTACTTATATTTGTTTAAGGTTTAATCTTCTTATTTGAAATTTTTTTCTAAGCTCTCCTTGTTTGTATGCTTTGGTGCTTATGGTACAAACTGCAGAGTAAAGAAATGCAGGTTTAAAGAAATAAAAAACCTTTTCTTTCTCAGACAGTGCTAGTAAGCATTTTTCTTTTGTTTTTTTTAAACTGTGCTTGTTTCCCAATTTTTATAGAATACTTATTGTGACCAAGTTTGGATTGACACCAGTATTCTGCAAGTTGTGAGCTGGTAAGCAGCTGGAAGTAGAAGTAAGTGAGTTGATGACATCCGAGTGATGTTCGCTTATCGACCATGGGTAGGCCTGAGAAGACTGATCTTCCCGAAAGAGTGAGGAAGAGCAGTGCTTCCTCACTGAAAGTACTGGGGGCTGGAAGGTCCTGACCCTGATTTTCACAGAGATACACTAGACCATCTCTCATGCTTGTGGGACACCGTCGTAGAGAGGAAAGGTTTTTCAGTTTTCAAAACCATCATTTCTCTCCTTGTTATTTTAGTGTTGTACCCTCTATTTCTTTTTCAGTCTCTCATAATGGGGTATTACTGTTGGTTACATTAAGCTTTTATTATGAAAACCTATTGTCAGAAGTAAATGGAATTTATCTTTTGTCATGCTCATGCAAACTTTTTTTGGAATCTTTATTTCCACCCAAGTTTTGTTTTGTAAGTCCTTGATTATAACTTGTTTAGGAGTGGAATTACTGAGAAGTAGTGCACTTTTCCAAATGATATACTGTATGTTACTCTACTGTACCATACCTTCTTTCCCTAGGAACCCCATCTATGAGGTCTCTTGCAGCACTTAAAAAGTTAGCAACATCCACAGGATGGGATCACAGATCATATGCAGTGATATTTTGTATACAGTGTTAAGTGTATATACAGTTGTTATTATATATTCGGTGTATTTATGATTGATATTGTATATTTGATGAGGTAAGTGTAGGAGCTAGGTAAAGTTTTAGGAAAAGAGGAAATTAGGTATGTAAAAGTGGTGAAAGTGAGTGAGCTTAGAAAAAAGGCCTGTGGTCAGAGGTACCAAGAGAAATTTAGTGAAGAGCAGTATTGTGAGAGTATAGACAACTAGGGGAACTAAAGAGGATTGGAAGGTATTTAGTTAAGCACAGCTTTATTATGCAGGTGAGGTATTTAGCATGTGGAAGTTGGGAAGTGGGCTTATGAGGAAGGGTAGTGAGTGGTGGGCAGATGAAGTTTAATTACTAGTGAAAAAGACGAGAGATATATGAATGTTATTTGCTGGGATGGAGTGCAGGGGATTGGAAGGTGTACAAGAGAAGTGGCAGGAGGATGACAGAAAAGTATGGGATCTGAGCAAGTGGGCATATCAGAGACGGTCTTAATATTGATGACTTGTGAAAATAAGAAAATGTATTGGAAGGAGTTGAATAGTGTGCGGAGAACAAGGAAACAAATGGAAGTGAAAGTAAGGGGAGAAGATGAGGAAGAAGTAACTGGTAAAGAAGAGGTTTCAAAGAGATGAGTGAGTACTCTGAAGGACTTTGGAATGTGTTAGATGACAGGGTAGCATATTTGGTGTGTATATGGGATGAAGTGGCTTCTGAAGTTAGAGTTCTGATGAATGGTTTGGTTTACTAGTGGTTGTGGGATATGAATCTAAAATTATTATTAGAGTAGAGGAATATTGTATATAGTGGCTAAAAGCTATGAAAACCTGATGTTCCTTACAATCTGTTTGCTCAATCTGTCTGCTGTAGGATAGGTGACAAACATAATCATGTTTTATCAGTTGGGTATGCAATGTAAATCTAAAAAAAATATTTTTGTGAGATCATAATGAAATGCATGATGACCTAATAACCAAATAGAATATTGAAATATTTTATTAGTTAGATTAAAACTAAAATTCTTTTCTAATCTGACACAATTTTGAGGCCTGAGTGTCAGTCTGAAAGTTTGTACCTTAATTCTCAAGTGTCACTGAATTTTTGCAAAGTGTTGTGTTAGGAGGCATTAAGTACTTTATACAATACAGCACGGCATCTAAATCATTGTGTCTTTCCAGGGTTGGTTTGTCCCATGTGTGGAAATTTTCTTGATTCCCAGGGGGCAGATTCCTCTAACTCCAAGCATTATGCTGAAGTTGATAGCCCTTCACCCTTCGCTAACCATCCATACAGCAGTAATGGCCTAGCTTGCTGTGGGTCTGCCCTCTTCCATTCAGCAACCCCCTTTCAGCACTGAAGTCATTGTCCCATTGGCCGACAGCTAGACAACCTGGTTACCACATTCTTTGTGGCTCCATGGAATTTGTAGAACATTTCATATATTGTCCATCCTTGGGTTTTTTCAATCTATTTGCACTTATGGAATGAATACCTTTCTGTGGTGTTCAGAGTGTGGTTTATATATATCATACATATATTTGTGTATATTAATGTATGTTTTTAATTGTATAGAGTTCACTTATGCTAAACTTGTTTTGTTTGTACACTTACTGGCATTATCATATTATGCAAATTGTTTACAAAGTAATATTCCCCAAGTGAATCTCTTCGCCACCTTTTTGTCTCCACCGTTCGACAAGATGCAGTGGCCTCAGATGCCCTGATTTTGGATTAGAATTGCTAGGACCAGATTTATCTTTTTCCCCTCCAGTAAACCTCCTAGGGACACTTCCTTCTAACTATTAAGATTTTAGGAATGGTGATCTTGATAGCCCCAAGTGGGAGAGAGAAATTTGGTGCCAGAAACTTCCTAAGGTGTACAAGTCCCTTTGGCTGATTTGGCAGTGTTTCTGGACCACCTGAACTTTGGATCAGTAGCCCAGCTTTGAAGTACTGAGTTTTTAAATTTTATACCATTGAATTTTCTCAAATATTCCTATTACAATCCAGAATTAGGAACATGTTTCTAATGTTGTGTTTCCTAATGCTTGTGTGTCTTTTCAAAGATAATATCAATCAATCTGGAAACTTTTTCAACTGTTCCTTAGAAATTCAGATTCTTCAGAGTTCATTTGAAGGTTTTTGTTTAGAAATCTTCTCTACTTTTTTTTTTTTTTTTTTTTTTTTTTTTTTTTTTTTTTTTTTTTAACGGGGCGAATAATACCATTGCTTTGTACAAAAGTACTCTTAAGGAGCCCTTCCCTGTTGACTCTGGGACTAACTTTTTATGACCTGATTGGGGTTACTTCTCAGGTCGTTTTTCATGAGGAGACTGTCCCTGCCCTTTGCAGCCAAAGTAGGAGCTGGGAAAGGTCATTGATTTGCTGCATTTCAGGGATTATTTTGACGGCTCAGCACCTCGATAGTTGCTCATGATGACATTTCAGTAGCCTTCTGTGCTGGAAGAATATTTAATGTCAGGATATGAGGTATCATTTTTATTTCTATCTTGGATTAAGATTTATTTAGATCCAGCATTATGGACAAGAATGAAACAAGTATGTTTCCAAACACTCTTATTATGATTGTTTCTTGGAAGATTACCCCTGAAGAACATCATGCTACCTTGAGACTACCAGAGATTATAAAGGGGTGTAAATTTTTGTTTACCCAAGCAATTTGAAACCTCTTTTCACCCTATAAGCATTGTTGGTACAACCTACGAGCACTACAACACTTGAGCACGACAGTATGACTTTTGAATATGATGGTTTGACATTTAACATGACCTCCCAGAAAGCTGAGTCAGAGACCAGAACATCATACCCAACTGTTGAGGTGGGGGTTGATGGTTGGTAAAGGGTGGACTGGCAATGAGCTAGTTTGCTACCACTGAATGGGTGGTTAGTGAAGAGTGAAGGGCATTTAACCAGCAGATAAGGAGACAGAGGATTCTGACTCTTAGGGATCAAGAGCCCTCAACTCACTGAACATTGGCCTGGAGAGACATAGTTTTTTGTATTTCAAAACTAACTTTTTGTTTCAGCAACTGCAACTATGATGTATTTGTGATTTATAACAAAAAAATAGCATTGTAAATTTAATGCTTATCATCCCAAATTAAGAAAAAACATACTTACTGCAAAGTTTGTTACTTTAGAAGTGAGATTAGATTTGCTTCGGCATCTTAAGTAAGGTGATTGTGTAATTGATATTTCTAATTCATTGGGCTTAACTGAATATAGTGAGCATATTGTAAAACATTTTAAAGGCAAAATAATGGTGAGTGGTTGGAATGAAAGCCTCTGATGGTGTAGTTTGGTAATGGAGAAATTGGAAAACTTAGAAAACTTACTGTTTGTAGTGACGATCAAAAGTACGGGAAGATTCCTGTAAATACAAAAAAAAAATATTCAACAGAAAGTCAGGAGTCTCTTTTGAAGAGAAGAGGTTGAATCATAGACCACTGAGAAATTAAGGCAATCTTGGCTGATTTGATCATTTTAAGAGAAGAATAGAGTGGAAGATTCCTGGAGGAAGAGAAATTATTGAGGAATGTGTAGAATGGCATATGCGAAGGAGGCATGTAAGGACAGAGATAAGTGGCACTAGGAACATAGAAACTATAATTGACAAAACTACTAAATCTGGAAAATGCCATCACGCAGTTAAACTAACTACAAGTTGACACAGTAACTCCCCCCGCAGTCGTCCCTTCAATGGTTAACTCTCCAACAAACCTACTATAAATGCCACCTTCAATAAGATGAAATCAAGGCTCATGTAAGAAGGATGCATAATATGTTAAAACAAGGGATACCTTCTTATTTTCTACAAATAATCCTAAGAACTCCTTAAGACAGACTTACATCTGTTGATGTAGATGAAACTGAATTTGATGAAAGCTTAACAGAAAATTTGTTGGGGCCTTGAGATGGTGGTGGACTAGGTTATAGCAATGTGTTTCTTGCCTGTATAAACCCTCTTGAGCACCTCTGATTTCAAATCTAAAGGGATATCTCTTTTGTTTGATTCCTTTGAGTACTGTTATTACTTGTCAGGCATGCTGAAACGGTTTTGCAGTGAAAAATTGAGTACCTTGACGTCCTGAAATATTTGTTAGTTTCCTGAAATATATGTTAGTTAAGGAAAAGTCGTTATCTGAGCGTATACAGTACCCGAATTTTCTGCTGTCATAAATATGAATGTTGTTATATGAATAGTTGTTATGGAGGTGCTAGGTTTACTGCACATTTTTTCTTCTTCGATGAGTTTCATTAAATTCTCCCCAACCCAAATGTATATCATATTTAAGAATATTTTGCATTTCCTTTCTATGATCCATGCATCCTACCATCTTAAATACTCAAATATAGTTGACAAAACACTATCTGTAGTTCTTTACATACTTGTCTTTGTTAGATATAAAGATTATAAGAAGTACACCTCGTTAAGGTGGGAAAGGTGAGCAGATGTGAGAAAAAAAGATAAAGGCTACTACTGTTCCTTATGGCTCCCCTGATAAACATCTTTGACAGACATAGTTTTCTTTGCTATTATAAGAAAAGCTAATATTATCTAACATCTACCAGATGTAGACAGGGCTGTACACGACAGTATGCCAGTTACAAGGGTGGTTCCATAAAATTTTTTACTAGAAACATTTTTATGCCATATTTACAGTTATAGATATTAGTACAAAGGAAAAATAAATAAAAAGCAAGCTGAAACAAGCATATCTTCAGTTTGAATTTTTCATGCTGTATTATATTTAACTGTTCTAATTGAGGTTTGGCTAGTCTAGTGCTTTGCAATAGCTTTTTCCACTTCTGATTCAAAAAGAAACTTTGATTCTCATTCTCTTTGAGCCTTTATGTCTTAGTTGACGTTATGATCTCTTATCAGATTGGTATACCTGTCACCTTTCTGCGGTTGTTTACTAATGTGTACAACTCTCTTACATTTCACATCTTTGGTAGAATTAGATTTGTCCATTATCATGATGGAAGTGGCTGCTATACCTGCAGGATATAGGATATAACTTATGATTGTCATCCCATGTGATGAATGTGAATCACTGCTGTGGCAGGTAGCAGTTGAAGCTTGGCAGGGAGGCCTGTGAACTGTAGTTCAAAGAAATGGCTAGCAGAACTACTGTATTGATGCAGACTTTAAGCAAGGGTTGAGAGTGGGCCCATTTTTGTTCTTCACAACTTTCAAGTTACTTAGATTTTGTGGTTAACTTTGTTAAATGCCTCAGCAAAGCCAAGGAAGATGATTGATATTGTCTTTCTGCATTTCATATTTTTATATATGCTTTTGAAGTGTACTAAAATCATGCTTGCTTACTTGTTCTTGATACAAATCCTTGTTGGTCTCAATTGATGTTTAATTAATCATTATTTAAAACACTTTTTTATATGATATTAAACTTACAAGTGTTTATTGTTCCAGCAGGAGCTTAGATCCTTCTCTGTGGATTGATGATTCGTAAACCATTTTCTGGACTTCAACTATACTGCTATCATCGAGGGTCTTGTCTCAACAGTAGCATCATTGGTTTTGCTGCCAGCCCCCCCCCCCCTTTTTTTTTTTTAAAGAGTTGGGATTCCATTTCATTTTGGTGTGGAATATTCTAACTTCATGTATTGCTGTTATTGTGTCAACTTGCAGTTAGTTTAACTGTGTGATAGCATTTTTCAGATTTAGTAGTTTTGTCAACTATAGTTTCTATGTTCTTAGTGCTAAATATTGACTTAGATTGATTGTTTGTATTATTCCTATTTTTCTAGGAGTCATTTTCATATTTTTCACTAGTTTTAATATAGAGTACATTTTATGGTGGTTATTGGGAAAAATTGTGCAGTTTGTTGTATTAGTATATGTTAATTTGTATAGCATTAAAAAGTAAGAAATATTTCTGGTATTAGATACACATATATTTTTGCACTGATAATTATAAACTGATTTCTTGTGTATGTTTACTCAAATACATTTTACCCAGAGAAGAGATGGCGATCATGGCATGCATAATTTTAGATAGGGTAAATGAGGCTTCCCCATTTGAATAAAATCTGAGAATTCAGCATCCTGTGGTCTCATAAGGATACTGTGTGTATGAAGAAATCAGTGTATGATGAAGTTTCTTGGAACAAGAAGGAAGAATTCTTAATTTTCCTCTTTTTTTGAATTTTTTTTTACTAATACTTGATCTATAAATTTAAATGATTTTTGTCCAGTCTCGTGTACAGCCAAAGACTTTCATGGCTTCCTAAGGCCAATCGTGATATAATCTCCAAACAGGATTACCATTTCAAACTTCATTTCATCTCTTCTTTAGGGGCATAAGTAAGAATTGCTGAGAATAGCAATCTTCAGTGCATCTCAGTTTAGTTACTTTCTTGTATTCATCATCAGTGTTCAATGTCCAGTTTCAAGCATCAGTTAGGTTTGTTTTATTGGAAGTTTGCAGTTTCATTGTTAGAGGCACAGTGTCTCTGGAAATTTAGCCTGTTGTGATAATCTCCAAAGGAAGTCTTGCTCTTGTAGGGGTTCTACTATGATCTTAATAATATTGTAATTCTGAAAAACAACAGAGTTGATGTGTTGCAGGATCACAGTTTTGTTGTTGAGAAATCTCAGTCTTTATTGAAACTATTGAGAAGTTCTTGTGTCCTGTCAGGGATTTAAGTTTTTGGAAGTAATTTCTATTTTGGTTTGTGTTTTTAGGTTTTCCCTTGATCAGATAGTAAGAAAGGACAGGGTTGTGCCAGGAAGCTCTGTTTAATGGACTAATTTCCAGAATTCATCTAGGTTTCTTGAGATAATTGAAGTTTTAGGCTACTATTCTTCACCTTGGAAGGCTGAAGCTTTTTCTCAGATTGGTCATTAGACCGGTTATTTTAGTATTTCCTGTGTTCATTTCACTCTTCTTATTCACAAGCTTTTATTTACAACAAATGCTTTTCATCAGAAATTTAGGTTTATCTTGTACTGTTCTTAGTCCAGGGGATGTAAATTTCTGTTTGGAAGGGCCAAGACCTCAAGCTATTGGAAATGGGGACAGTTTTATAGTGCAGCCCTACTTGTTCTTGTGTTAGATTTTAAGGAGTTTCCAGTACTATCATGTAAAATACACAGGCCTTTATGGAGCACAAGGCTTTGGAAATATAAATGGGGATTTTTGTTTGTGGGTAGTGTTGATAGTAGTGTTCATAGATTCATCAATCTTAGTCTTCTGAATGTTTTAACTGATATCCATTGAGTGTTGTCTTTTTCCTCAGAGTGGTCCATATGAGCAGACATATGTCATGGGGAGATTTGCCAAATCCCTCTGTTGGTCACAATTCTTAGGTCAAATATTTACCCATAGCTGTCAATAGTGTGGGGATGGTGGATATTAGCATGTCATTTTCTTTCTTTTCTTTTGTTGTATGGCTAAATGGGATGTATGGCAGATTAGTGGTTGGTTAAGATCTTTTATTATCTATTTATATTGTATGTGGAGAGAGTTTTATACTCTTGGGGCCCCATCTCTTGAACATTCTCTGTCACACAACTTCTTAAATTTCTGTATGCTGTCTGCATTAACCATGTCTACAGTCATTTTATTTTATTAATCCATTGCCCTTTTACTATTAAACTACTTCCTCACATCTTTTTCAATAAATTCCTTACTTAATTTCAAGTTATGTCCTTTGGTTGTTCTATACCTACATCTCTTTAAGAACTGTTCACTGTTTACATCATCAACCTGTGTGAAAAATGTAAAGGTTGTGATCAGGTCACCTTTTACTCTTCTTTCTTCCAAATAAGGGAAATCTAAAGCTTCTAGCCTTTACTTGTTACTCGGCTCTCTCAATTCTGGTACCATCTTCATTGCTTTCCTGTAGACCTTTTCTGTTAGCCTTTTGTGCTTCTTTAGATGCGATGACCAAAGTTGAGAAGCATTTTCTAGTTTTGGCTATGTGTATGATGTGAACAGCTTGATAAATAATTCCTTATCCATGAACTTGAATGCATTTCTATGTTTGCTGTGAGATAGTTGGTCTTAAATATACTGTTGATGTGGGACTCTGGCAACAGCTTAGGTACATTTTCAACTCCCATGTCTTTTTTGCAGTTAGATTCCTGCATTTTGTTTCCTGCAAGATGATAACCATAAAGCTGCCTTCTTTTGCTGTGATCAATCATCATTACTTACCTTGACAATTCTCTGTGGTTGAGGTTGAGAGGTGCAAGGCTGTGAAAGAAATTAGCTGAATGCTTGGAGTATGGTAGACAAGGTTATTTGGGAAATGATTGTTGTTCTTTTGCAATGGAGGCATTTTGTGAATGTGTTTAGATGTGTAAAAGGAAATATTTAGTCTTACCTGACAGATCAGCTTTGAGTGCGTAGTGAATGATTAAGCAGCACTGTATTGATAGGGAAGACTTTGTTCCCTTTGGCACACTGGATAAGAGTAAAGGATATGTATGCCATTGATCTACCCCAACAGAGATGGGACCCCTTAGATATAGAATTCCCTCCCCATACATTATATATAAGGAATTACATAGATGGAAAGAGAGTTGGGATAATAGATAGTTTTTATATGAACATATTTTGGTCTAAGGCAAATATTGATGTTTAATGTATTTAGAAGATATCTTTGGAGACAGGGGAGAAAGAATTTTTGTCATAGAATGTGACTAAAAGGGGCAGGAGTGGAATGGGGGGCTAGAAAACTTCCCTCCTTAAAGAAAGTAAGCATAGAGGAAGGAGTGAAGAGAATTTTTTCTGCAAAGGCTCAATTGTCTGTTCCTGATGCTCCCTGGCAAAAGTGGGAGATAGCATATGGGTTTAAAAAAATCTTAGATGACACAGGTGTTATGTCGTTGTGCTTTTTATGGACTAAAGTGACCTGATTGCACATTACAGGTATTCATTAGATGATGTTCCATTATCCAGATTTCTTGGATATTTATTTTGACAATTCAATGTTGCAACCCTTGAACTAGAAGAATACAACCTGTCATACATACAAGTTTGTCATACATGTTATTCAGAATGTTAATTGTGCAGTGTGATTTAATCAGTGCATAATTTATACATGCTGGTTGCATCAAAATGTTAAATTGAAACAAATTTGATGTTATTTTTAGAAATTTGGTTTTCCAAAGTTTAGATGTTTTGTGTAGACTTTGTTCTTGTCTCATAGGTGAAAGTCTCATGTGTTTTAACAAGATTCCATTTTCCTGCAGTCATTATGTTTTATTGAAAGTGATGTTAAGGCAATGGCCAGTATGTTTAATTGACCCTGAGTTTAGATAGAGGATGTAGGAGTAGGATCAGTTACACAAAAGACTGATTTACTATTTGATTAAGCTATTTTACCTGCATCTTGCCTGTCAGGCTCAGAAAAATAGCTTTATACTGAGGGACTTAATTTCTTTCCAGTTGGCCTCAGTCACCATTGGAAGTGCTACCATTGGAGAAGTTAAGGTACTACCATTTCTTCCATAAGTTTTTCTGTTACATATTTTCAAACTACACACAGTTCTTCAATCAGGGCTGTGCTTTTGTTTTCTGCCTTGTTTTCCCATCACGTATCTGTCTTTTCATGTATTCTCACCCTACTTCTGCTTTGCATTTTGTTTGCACTTGTGTGATAGCTAAGCTAACATGCAAAATTTTTCAGCAAAACAAACAAGCAGAATTCTTTAGAATTTTTTGCATTATTAAGTCATTTTTTATTGAAGTGGTGAGTAACTGAAATATAAAATTCACCATGTCCCACCCTGCTTCGTCAGCAGGAAAGGGTGTACATTATTTTCATACACATATGAGCTGTTTTCCGAGTCTTTAAAAGATGAACTGAAGGCATGCACTGTCCTCTACTTGCCTCTTATATGTTCCTATACAGTATTTGATGAATATGGGTTATTTTTACTCCCAAGAAGAGCTGCCATCAAATGGTAGATTAAGAAATGGAAAAAATATCTCTTTACATTGACTTTGAAGAGCTGATTATTGATAATTGGTTGTTTTTGGGTCATATTGTTTTCATTTGTAGGTTTACTGCATAATTTTCAGTTCAAAATTATGTAGCATCAAATTATAAAAAATTTTGTAATTTCAACTTGCCCCCTTTAAGAAAAGTGATTTTACAAAACTTTGTTTCTTTGAGCTTATTATTAAGAATCAGTTTTACTTCACTTACAAGATAAGAAGTCATAATTGTATATTCCTCCTCCATTAGTTGTATGACTTTTATAAGTTACTATTGTATATTCTGTCATTAAAGAAGTTATAGATTTAATTCTCTGAAATATGAAATACAGAATGTTAATTTTTATAATGAAAGCATCCATCCTCTTGTTATGTTATTAAAGGAAGTGCATCATATGCTTTCCTTGCTTCAGGGAGATGGAGATGAATCGAATGTCGGGGTTGTATGGAAGCATTGCCAGCACAGCAGATTACAGCGGATTGACGGAAATGTTTACTGACCCCGTAGAGGAAGAGGTGAGTACACCAATTGTCACAGCATTGTAGTTTTTTTAGTCATCAAGGTCTTCATTTTGTCATTAATCCTATTACTATAGCAGCCCTAATGTCTTTTGTACACTCATTGTGTTTGGGGATATTCTTAAATGTTCTAAGAGAGACCTTCATGATTTTTATCATGATTAACTGGAGCATAATATTCTAAGTAAAGTGGTATGCAGCTCAGCTTGGTGAAACATTGTTTTTGTTGGCTATGCATCCTTTAACTTTAGTTGCTGCTTTGCCAAGTACATGAGATACTGTACTTCAGGATTACTGTCGGGTATATGCGAAAAGACGTGTGGTATTTTTAGAAGAATTGTTAATGCTAAAAACAAAAATGACTTCTTGGGATTTTCATTACTAATATAGATATTGTATGAGTATCACAGATTCACAAATTATTGCATAGCGTGGGGGTTAGAGCTTGTAGGGGCTTCATCGACATCTGGGCATATGCTGACCAGAGTAAGGAAGACATTTTTTAAGTCTAGTAGTTGTTAAGGGTACTAGGGATGCCACAAGCATTAATGGATGCGATTCTATATCCAAGCTGCAGTGAACAGAACTTTTTTGATTTTTGGGCATATATGTTCCTCAGTTGTAATAAGCATTAGACAAGAGCATTAGATAGAAACATTAGGTATTAGTGGTAGGTAGGAAAATTAGGTGGGAACATTAGGTAGAAGTAGCAGGTTGAAACTTTTGTTCCAACCTGATTACTCTCTGGTTTTCTTTAAGTAGTTTTAGATATTTTGTGGTTATTAGGTCTTTAGTATTGATCATGTATTGTATGAATTTAAAAACATTATTATCTGCATTAAGAATGGTTATCATGTAAACCCTAATACCTTTTGCTTACCTTTAATAATCACAAAGTAGAGGCCATTTGTCTCTAAGTAGTCTCCTCTGTCATACTGATGTGGAAAGTAGACGATTGTGATGGTTGCCAGTAAATGGGGAAGGTACTAGAAACCCACATGAGCGATATGGTTGGAGTCCTTCATTAAATTCATGCACAGATGAACTTTAAGGTCCTTCAGAGGGCAGGTTCTCATAAAGAGGATGTGATTAGATAAGAGAAACATGCTATGCTATTTTTAGGTTTTGCTGGCTCACAGACTATTTGTCTATTTATGCTGATGGAAGCTGTGCATATTTTGACTTTATATAGGTGTATAGATATAGAAATTGATTAATGTAAGTTCCTAACTTGTCATATCATAAATTTTCTTTTATCAGTAGATTTTATGATTGTTACATACATCCATGAGGGCTGTGGCAGCTCATTTATGTGTGAATTAATACAATGACGTGGGCTTGCACACTAATTGCATTGAAATACACTGATGCTGATATGTACGTGGTGATGCCCTTTGACAAGGGCTTGCTATGGCAGAGCACTCTCTTTGGTTATTCTCCTATTGGATGTAGTCAGAGGGCAGTGAAGTTCTAGATTTAGATTTGGTAAATGATGGAAGGAATAGTTTGATGTTTGTTAGCTGACTGTCCTTTTTTGAAGGGACGAGCCTTGGTGTTGTGGATCTGTGGGACACTGGAATGGTGTAGGAGAGATGGAAATACTGATTTAGTGATACAGTGATGGTACTTGAGAGGAGGCCAGTGTATTGGTTCAGAAGTGTGCTGATGATGCTTAAGGGAGGTTTTTATGTATTGCTTTAGTGATTAAATTGAAGAGGGATTAAATGTATCGGTTTAGTGTTGTACTGATGATGCTGAAAGGGAAGGTTAAAATGTTTTGGCTTAGTGATGTATTGTTGTTGCTGAAGGGAGATATAAAAGTATTGGTTTAGTGATACACTGATGATGCTGAAGGGAAGGTTTGAATATATTGCTTTACTTATATATTGGTGGATCTAAATGGATTTGTGTAGTTCTACATTTGTGGTGGTGAAGGGGAGACAGAAATACTGTTTTATTGGTTCAGTGTTGGTGCTGTAGGGGAAACTGAAATATATTGGTTTATTTTACTGAAGGGGAGTCTGAAATGCATGGGTTAGTGATGCAGTGAGTGTGCCATATGGGAGGCCAAGAGATATTGGTGTATGGGAACATTTGAACTTTTGAAAAGTGAAACAGTATTTTAGTGATTAAAGTGGGACATTGAAAGGAGACATAGTGTGGCTGAATTTGTCTTGCAGTATGTGGGGAGATATTGAAAGTACATATTGATATTTTATTTTTGTTGCAAGATTAAGAAGGTAAAGTAAATGACATTCCCAGATGTTGAGAGGAATCATAATATGTGTTGTGTGTAGAAGGAAAGATCGGGTGTGATGGAGCACTGCATTAGTATACTGGTGCGTTTAGAAGGAAAGACTGGGTGTGATGCGTATTGTGTATGTATGCAGTTGTGTGTAGAAGGAAAGATTGGGCATAATGGAGTTTTGTATATGTATAATTATGTATATAAAAGGACAGATTGGGTGTGTTGGAGCATTTTGCATATATATATGTATATATATATATATATATATATATCCCAGGGGATAGGGGAGAAAGAATACTTCCCACGTATTCCCTGCGTGTCGTAAGAGGCG
>JAYMFT010012042.1:0-16827 GCA_038088735.1 Panulirus argus | reverse complement strand
AAAGAGAGAGAGAGAGAGAGAGAGAGAGAGAGAGAGAGAGAGAGAGAGAGAGAGAGAGAGAGAGAGATTACATTATTATCACATTGATAACGAACAACGACACTTAAGTCTTCGCATAAATGATGGGACTTGTAGAAACAGACACTTAACAATGAGACTACAGTACTACCATACGAGGCACTTATCTCCAAAAGTATGTTTTGCTGTATCCATTATTTACTCGCCTTCTGCCTGCCTCTCTCTCTCTCTCTACCACTGAAGTATCCGTACTTAGGCTTTACCCTGAGGTACATCTACAGGATGGTCTCCATGACTAATTCATTGAAGCTCACAGATGTATGGATAAAGTCGTGTTTCACGATGAGATAAAAATAATTCAACCAAATTCCTGTTTACATATTCCAAGACGAATATCTGGAGAGGACCATAGCTTTTAGGACTTCCAAGCAATAGAGTAGATATACCTCTCCCATCTACACTGCAGGTAATGGAGCTTCAATGATTTCAGTCATTCCCAGTAATTAGCAAAAGCTATGAGGGATCTCTGACAACTTTCTACTTCTTCAATTTCGCCTGCCTTGTAGGGTGATGTTAGAACACGACAACATTAAATTCGCCTTGAACGATATCATCGCTGTGATTTCTCCTCTCTTGTCTTGAAAGTCTGCAGGATCCAGTCCAGCATCCATCTGGTGAGGGCAGCTGTTGTTGCAAAAGTCCGAATGAAAAGAAAAATATGTTCAGTGCGAGAAAAATGAGAGAATTCAAGTATGATGGAAACTTAACTTTGCGACTACAAAAAAAAAAAAAACTAATGTAATATGTATGCATTATGTTACATATACTTTACGATGGCGTCGGAAGAATTCTACAACTCAGTCTAGGAACAAGCAACTGTCCTTTTTTGATCAGTCAAACTGTTGGAGGCCGCGGTCCTTTGGCCTACGTAACCGCTACATCCCCCTGCTACTTTTTACACAGCAGTGATGGTTTCGTGAGTGTCTCCTCCTATTCATGGTGGCTGAGCTAGCCGCCGGCAATGTAAAGCCTCAGGGTCTATTCCTGTCTCAAAGAAAAATAAAATCACTTTTGCTGCAATGATTCCTTAAGTGTGGTGTAGGTTTCCCCGTGTACTGATCTCTTTAGGAAGCCTCGGGGAAATTAACCTTGGCTTGGGAACTGGGTCACCCCTGAGAGGGCCAGGTCTAGAGCCAGTCTGGAGATGCGCCGAGAGAAGAGAGAGAGAGAAAAAAAAAAGAAGAAAGGTAAGTGTGTGAGAGGCGGCTTTTGTCTTTGGTTGCCTGAAGAGGTCTGGCCCGGTGCTCAGGCGCCCAGGGCGTCCGACTCTCTCTCTCTCTCTCTCTCTCTCTCTCTCTCGTGCCTTGTTTGTTTGTGGCGGCGGCGGCGGTGGTGGTGGTGTATATATGTGGTGTGATGCTGCCATAGGGTTTGTTTGTTTTTTTAGATGGTGGTAGTAGGGACTGTTTGTGGTGGTGTATGTCTGTGGTGTTGTAATGCCATAGCTTTAATTCCTTTCTCTAAGTGGTGTCGGGGTTAGTTTGTGGTACTGGCATGTTGTTTGTGACACTGTGCTACGATAGGATATTCTTCTCGGTGGTGATGGAGACTGTCTGTTTGTGGTATGCGAGCGTATGAGTGGTGTGGTAGTGGTGCTGAGGAAGGGAGTTGTTTAAGGTGGACCTTTGTGGGGGTTTGCTAGTGGTGGTGGAGGTGTTTGGGTTCGTTCTCGTTGGAGATGTTGAGGTATGAAGCACGTGATGCCGGAGGATGTTTACTTGCGGTGTAGTGAACGTGAAGATCTGTGTTTGAGGTTTTCTCTCTTTCTTTTGCTTTTTTTAGTATAGCGACTGTGGTGAAATATGTTTAGGATGGATGCAATGGGGGTTCGGTTTCTGTGGTGATGGGGTTCCTGAGGTTATTTCATATGTAGTGGGTTGATACCTGGTGAAGTCTTCGGTGGGGGGTTGGGGGGTTGGGTTGGGTTCACCACACACAGCCTGGGCTCGGCCCTGGCTGTTGGGTTGAGTCGTCGATCGACCACCAAGCTGTTGGGGGAACCTGTGATGGAGATGGGTTTTGGTAATGGTGCGGATACAATGTCATTTCGCGGTGAATCTTGGGTCTATAGAAGGTGATTCACGCTGGCAATTGGGTTTGGTGAGGACAGAGCGTTATTTAGCGAATCTTGGGTCTCTTTATGGGAGGTTGAAAGTGATGCCTAGGGATTAGCTACGTTGGTGTTGGGGAGGTATGGCAATAGGCTTGCTGGTAATTCTTGAGTACCTGCAGTGCGTAAAAGAGTTCAGAGGGCTCAGACGGCTGAGAGTGGCGATAAAGAAGACGGAGAGCGCAAGAACTTGTGAAGATGGCGACGGGGACGCTGAGGTGGACCAGCCAGAGTATGGAACGAGGAGTCTGATTAGTTTTAGAACGAGAGTTCTCAAAAGTACGTGAATAAAACCCTAATGTAAGTTTAGGATTGCGAGCGTTTTCGTGTTCTTCACTTGAGCGGAGGGAAAGGGCGAATACCAGTCATATTATTTATTGAGATGTTCCTAAGATCCGTTGTGTGAGGTGGACATCTCAGAGATACATCCTGGAGAGTTCTCAAGGTCTTCATCCCCACAGCCAGGGCTGAGCCCAGGCCTTGTTGTTGTTTTTCTACAAGGAATTTATTCTTTTTACGTTCTGTGATGTGTTCTTTGCCTGAATTTGCTTTATGGGTCAAATAATTGAATTTATTCTACTGTTATTAAGGTCTGAAGTATTCCATTTTGGACCATTGTATGCTAACTTAAAATCTGGGGTCATTAAACTATCCATCTATCTATCTATCGACCTGTGTTTGTGCTGGCCTAGGAACGCGCGTCTAGTTTACAAAAGGAGACAAACAAAACAAAAAAAAAAGTGGGCGAATCAAGTCCATCTTGAGTGCATGTAGGCTAGATCCAGCGTGGAGACGCCTTCAAGGTTGAGGGAACACAGACAAGGCCGAAGCCGTCTTGGAGGGCGAGGTCATCGAGGAGGAAGTAGGTCACAGGACACTCGAGCGAGCGGCCCGCCTTTGTCTTCAGTCTCCGGAGTGCCTCCTGGTCTTTGATGGCGCTGGGGAGCCACGCTGAGGCAGATGCTGAGCCACGAACACGGCCTCCGCTTCCTGTGGGAGGACTGCTGATGAAAGCGGGAAGCCAGCCCGGCCACTGGGCGTGTTTTAAATGGGTGTAGGTGCGGTAAGTGGGGGAGGGGGAAGGAAGGCGATGCATGCGAGTGTAAGTGGGGGGCGCCGGGATGGATGGAGAAGCCTGTGTATGTTGCACTGGGTATAGGTAGTGTAGCAGTTGCATGTTTCAGTGGGACATAGGTGGGGCAGCCAGTGCATGTTGCAGTAAGTGGAGGTGGGGCAGCCAGTGCATGTTGCAGTGAGCGTAGGTGGACGGGGAAGGGAAGGAGCAGTTGAGGTCATTAACGTTCAAATGGAAGTCGTATCCAGGAGGAGGAGGAGGAGGTGTTGGTGGTGGTGTTCTGCTGGACGTACCAGAGGGTATATGAGAGGAAGGAAAGTGGCTGGAGAAGTGAATGTTCCACTGGGGGAGGAAAGTGGTTGGAGAAGTGAATGTTCCAGTGGGGGAGGAAAGTGGTTGGAGAAGTGAATGCTCCATTAACTGACAGATCACAACACGTTGTTGTAAATCAGGATACACTCTGTACCTGCGCGATAAAAAAAGGCTCAATCCACCTTCCCCCAAAGAACTCTACTTGGCGCCCCCTTCTGTTCCTCATCTTCACGGCTGACACTCGAGCAAACACAAGCCAGCCACGGTTTCACACCATCCTTCGCAGATGATACTACAATAAGTACGAAAATCTCATTGTTGGAAGACACTTAAGATGTTTCAGAAAGACATATTTATAGGATCTTTCACTGGGTCACCATATATTCCAATCGCAAGGTGTACGTAATGTAAGGTAACAGGGTACTACAATAAGTACGAAAATCTCATTGTTGGAAGACACTAAGATGTTTCAGACAGACATATTTATAGGATCTTTCACTGGGCCACCATACATTCCAATCGCAAGGTGTACGTAATGTAAGGTAACAGGGTACATCTGTGGGAGGTAAAAGACCTCCCAAACCATCGTAAGGTATACGTAATGTATGGTAACAGGGTACATCTGTGGGAGGTAGAAGACCTCCCAAACCATCGTACAATATCCATCGATGTAGTAACTTAAAAAAAAAAGCAGTTAAAAAAATCTTTAGCCAATGATAATACAATTCCTTACGAAATCAAGATAATGCTCCAATCATGCTGCAGATAAACCAATGAGAGAACTCGCTCGACGAAAGAGAAAAACAGAGTTAGATAAACAGATACCAAAGACATTCAAGAACCCTCCTCAGCTAACACACACACACACACACACACACACACACACACACACACACACACAGTGAACAGTTCTTCAAGGGATGTTGCGACAGTGCAACCTGAGGACATGGCATGAAATTAAGCATGCAACTTGTTGAATAGAAAGAAGAAAAATATAAAGAAGTCTTTTTACACTACAAGAGTGGTGGATGAATGGAACTGTGAACACGATTGACGCAGACAGCACCCATGAATCTAAGAAGCTGTTTGATAGGAGAGAATGTTCAAGAGATGGGGTGGCCATCACGAGTGTAAAACTACCTCCCCGTACAGTACAAATACGTAATTACGCACACGAGTGTCTACACTAATACGCGCCGACCTAATTTGCATACCGCCAGGGTTAATATCTCCTTTACGGCGCAATTAATAAAATATACAGACTAAATATCAGGCGCAAACATCAATGCATCATGCTAGGAAACACAAATAACGAAAAAAAATCTAGAATTAACAGGCTTACGAGTGCCATCCCATCACCAAATAAAAAAACCATCCCATCACCAAAGAAAAAAAACCATCCCATCACCAAATAAAAAACCATCTCTCAGTAAAGGTAGCTAAGATGCATGGTAAGAACGCTGAGCCCCTTTGAAATAAGACCGTAAATCCAACGCTTCTGTTGTAACTATGTAATGCATGTAACGAAGCTCAGGTAATGAATCAACTTTGTAACAACCTAATGTAATAACCCCAGCGGAGGTCTGACTTAAGACCCTTTGTGACCCCTGTAATCCTTACGCGCCACCGCTCGCGGGATTGAGCGTTGGGTGCACAGTAAACCTGCCGGGGGACACCGGTACAAATCAAATCGTCACCTTGCAAGACTACTGACCATATTGCTGCGTGTCAACCTCACCTTTCAAGAGGGTGGAGCCTTGCAGAGCTTAAGAGAACGAGCCGAGACTATTCACACCTCGTGCCAATCTTAAACCACAGTGCTGAAACTACTGCGAAAGGACTGGAAGCCTTTGGAACTTCAAACTTCCCAGCACAGACTGGAAATGACATATTATAATCTCCATATACTCCTGGATGGCTTGGTTCTCAACCTATACGTTCCTCTGCCGCTGGACAGAGAGCGGGCGAAGACCCACAAGGACTCCAAAAGGTATCCAAGAGGTAACAGAAAACGGGTCTTACTGGGACCGAAGGCGTTCATCGTTATACCCGGCAAAACCTTCCAACGAATTAAACTAAAACCCGGCCTTAAACATACGCTAAACTGCACTCGCTACTGCCATTCAAATTCATGTCAAATAATACATAAGCTTTAAAAGTAGAGGTATAGCCATTCTAACGGCCGTAATAATGCCGTATAGAGCGACATCGCCGGGGCCAGAATGTCGCGCTCGGGGGAGAGTTTGGCTACGGCAATGCTCGCCAAGTACTGTCATTAAACGCGAGGAGGAGAGATACAAATAGATAATTCAGTAGAGGGATCAGGGAAAACATCGGTAAAGATGATGTACTACAAGTGCTATGTATGGGGAATACTGATGAATATTAAAGATATTTCTTCTCTTTCGTATATCATGGAATGACACGGTTATTAACTCGGGAGTAAAAACATTATATATATATATTTCAGGTGTTGCCGGACTCCGCCAACTTCAGGTCACACTGCAAGTCGCTTTTCACGAGGCTGCATCGTCGTCATTTGACGAAACAAGAGTGTACAGTCTCGTCGAAGTACCTCTCGAATGGAAGGCGTCCAGCCTGTCCTTGCTACTTGAGTGTGGCGCAGCCTTGAATCCGCAAGAGCCCCTGGATCACTGGGGTTATATAATAATAATAATAATAATAATAAAACAACGGTGGTAATAATAATGACACTACTAAATAACAATATCCACGAGCCTAGCCCGCCATTGCTTCCCTATACACACACACACAAAACACGTCCACAGACTCATTCATAAATAAACAGACGTGCTCGGAAGCACATAAAAACAAACACAGACAAGTGTACACACACACACACTCTCACGCACCCACATGCAAAATGCAGACACAGACAAGTACACACACACACACACACACACACACACACACACACACACAACCCACGCGGACAAGTTATAATGCCGGATAACATTGATCAGCATTAGAAAGGTTAAACACTTGCACACTCCCTGACAAAGAGAGTGCTGGATTCCTTGGAGGAGACAGTCCGAACTTCGCTTCTTTAAATCTCTCCCGGATCTACTCACACAAGCCTCCTTTCCAGGCTCACTCCCTTCCACCACCCTCTTCCCTCCCATGTCATTTCCTCTCTTCCCAAAGCCCTCAAAAGACCTTTACCCTCGTCTGGACCAAGTACAAGTCTATAGGCGTCCATGATAATGAAGCCTTCCTGATCACATTGAAACTACCATTGTATTTGAGAAGAGAAAGACAAACGAGTCTCTCTCATACCCAGGAAGAACTGTCACTCTAGCTCGTTAGTAAAGTAGAAAAAGGCCTTTCCTTGTCTCGCTCACAGAAAGTGAAGTCATTTACGCTCCGACGCAGATCTCTCCTGGCAGTGATAGCAATGGACCATCTCGCTTACATAAGACAGCGGCCAATTAGGTGGTGTCCGTCCGCCTCGGGCCGCCTCCATAACAGAGGCCATATTTTTTCCTGAGGCAAAGACGATAGCTCCAATGATTTCTGCAGGAGGGTTAAAATAAAAGAGACATCCATTCTTGCCACGTCTGTCAAAATGCGTGAAAATTATCTCCGCCTCTTGAGTCCTAATGACAAGTCCTATCGAACATTTCTTTCACTTTACAGAGAGGAGTGTGCAGTGGGAGCGAGTGCAGCCCAATAAAGGCCTACATTACACAACGATCCTGACATCATAACCTAAGATTACACAAAAATACATCCTTCCTGTAATTCATGATCTAAGAAAAGCACGTGAGGCCAGCAGTCAGGCATTTTTGAACATGAATTTGTATATTTTGACGCAGGTGGCACTCTATGTTAGTTTCCTTGAGAGAATACATTAATAAACTTGAATGTAATCCTTGCGTATCGAAAATATCTCTATTCCTTACAGGGTTATACGACATGTTTGGTAGGAAGTCCAGTTGCTCTGCCTCACAATGTATATGATTCTAACCTTTATTTTCTATCTCCAGCAAGCTTCCAAGTGCAGCGAATTTCTAGGGAGAAATTTCTTGCCTTACAGTAACAAGAGATGAGTCCCCGGAAACCGGATCTCACGATTCCTTTAACATCTCGCAGAGCTGCCGAACGTAAGAGGCTTGTGGTAGAATGTGGTCACAGCTGCAGCCTTCCGTCACCAGAGGGGAGTACTTTATATCTTATCAGGGGATCCGACACCTGTGCTGTCGGCTATCGTTTCCAGAAGTGAGGCCCAATCAAGGGCTTATCGCAGGTTACCACACATGGACCTTGGCTCTCTCGTTATCAGCATTATTCAACAATGGAATTTCCTTCTGCTGGATAACTGATCTGAAGAGGAGAAGCCTGCAATGCTAATCTAAGGAGAAGAACCCTGCTGTACTGGACTGAGGAGAAGAACCCTGCTGTTCTAACCTGAAGAGGAGAACCCTGATGTACTGGATTAAGGAGGAGAACCCTGTTGTACTAATCTGAGGAGGAGAACCTTAAAACACCAACCAAATGTATCGATCCTCCTGCTTAGGTACTTCCGAAAAAAGAACGCTGAAGAAGTGCTAACCAAACATCGAGATAATAATTTTTGGCTGTGATAAGGTAGATAAGTGATACAGGAAAGCTCTGTGTCCCTCACATGTTGGAACACCTGCCCAGTACGGTGCGTGGACCAACACACGCCAACACCGCCACAGCAACAACAAGGGCGCCACCTGTACTGTAGCATCACTTTCACCTTTTGTTTGCTGATGCATTGTTCTTTGTTTTATCATACATATGTCTTTTCGAGTATTGTTTAAAGGTGTATTTCTCGGAGTCATTTATAACGAAGAATGCAAACAGGCTCATATAAATCTGGCTTGAATTATATCAACGGATTACCAACACCAGTATATAAAACTGGCTTAATGCGAGGACGAAGTGTAACGTAATACGAAATTATGAGTCTTGTTTTAGACATATTTCAAGGTTATGATCTTAGTAGACAAGAAGCTAGATATGGCTTATACGACCTTACAGTTCTAAGCTCTTAGACTATAATTAATTAAAATGATTACCATCTCATTTACACCAATCATACTCATTACAACTGCTGCTATTACTGTCATGAACATGAGAAAGGATATCACCTTTATTGTTGTTAATGTCATCGTTGTTAATATTATTATCATAATCTTGATTTCTTTTATCTGTGTCTTTCTTCTCATAGTAATGATCATGAAATCACTACCATCATTACCACTACCATCATCACACCAACGACCACCATGATTACTACTACAAATGCTATTACGACTACGACTACCACTATTACTACTACCATTGCTACTATTACTAGTACAACTACTACCAATTTTTACAATTATTACGACTGCTACCATTATCATTTATTATTATTACTATTATCGTTATCATTTTTACTGTTATTACTGTTATAATTATCATCATTATTATCATTATTATTATTATCATTATCATTATTATTATCATCAATATTATTATCAGTAATATTCTTCTTTTTCTTTATATTATCATAATTACAGTAATGATTATTATTATTATTATTACTATTATCATTATCATCATTATTCATCATTATCATCACTATAATCCTCGTTATATTAAAAATCTTGATTATAATGACACGTTTAAACACACACATACACACACACACATTTCCCTGAACCCTCAGGACTATACGATAGTCAGATAACGCTGCGATATCAGAGGGCAGTAATCAGGTGGTGCATTTCATAAGTTGTAGAATTTTTCTTTATAAGATATATTTAAGGAACGTTCCAGACAAGACAAAGAGTGCATATTTCCTATATGCCCCATGTGTTTATAAACTTAGGTGGGACATCTATATTATAGATATTTATGTATGTGTATTTACAAGGTGGATCCCTTTGTGTGTTCTGTACGGATAGTGTGTATGTTGTTGTGTATAAGACTGGGTGAGAGTATACATTCATGTACGGGTATGTGAATATGTCTAGGTGATTGTGTGTTACTGTATGTATGTATGTGACAGAACATTATTATTCTTGTGATCTATGGAGAGTTTTACACTCGGGTTGCCCCGTCTCTAAAGATTGTGTGTAAATGTTCCATGTCTTAACTCCTATGTGCGTATACACTCATACAAAGACACTCCTCAGCCAGGTGCCCATTTATAGACCGACCTCAAGGGGAAGATGAACACCTAGGTTGGCTGAGGGCCAATTGCCGCGCCTAGGAATCGAACTCGAGTAATAATATTAATAATAATAATAATAAAAATAATAATAATAATAATAATAATAATAAAAATAATAATAATAATAATAATAAAGAACATGACAATGATAATAATAATAGTAATAATTATAATGATAATAATAATAATAATAATAATAATAATAATAATAATAATAATAATAATAATAATAATATCAATAATAATAACAATAATAATAATAATAATAATAATAATAATAATAATAATATTAATAATAATAAAAACAATGATAATAATAATAGTAATAACAATGATAATAGTAATGATAATGAACGATTTCGGCAGCCATTCGGCTGAAGATACACCGTTGAGGTGTTACAGAACTTGGAGGTCGTCATAGTAACTAGTTAACTGATCCTAAAAGAGCTCAAGATCAAGTTGGGGCTGGATTTTACCTCGCTTTGGACAAGCACATGAGTGCTGTACATCTACGTGGTCAGAGTGGAAGATATAGAGGAAGTTTTACGGAGTAAATACCAAAGTTTATACTTTAAGCACTCAATCAGATGAAAATTAAGTGATGAATAGGTACAGTAATGAAGTAGTTGACAGACAACACACCTTAACAAAAACCAAGCTCTTTACTTGCTTCGCTGTGTACTTCCTTCAACGGATCTTCACAACGGTAGGTACACGACTGTTCTTATATCTGTCTGTATGAAGCTCTGATTGGTACACTTCAACTGTGGTGTGTGTTTCATTGTCCATTTATGGTTGTGTGTGTCAGTGTGATTACTATATGTGTGTTATGGGGAGAGAGTTTTACACTCGTGTTGCCCCGTCTCTTCACCTTGTATATACTGTATGTATGTACCATGTCTTGACTGGATGCATACAAATACATACCAGGTAGCCATTTATCTGTACCGTGAAGGGAAGGGAGTTCTACACTCGTGGGGCCTCATCTCTTAAACTTTCAATCTTGCCAATCAACTTTCTAAACATCTGTTATAACGTCTTCATTCACTTAACTTTTTCCATTCATCTGTAGATACTAGAAAAGTACTTCGCTACAGGTTTTCCAACCGATTTTCCATCTTTCAAAGACCTGTTCACTCTTGGCGTTTGTCTGAATGGTTTAGAAACTTCTCTTATTCGTGTTGGGAAACTTTATAGACAATGGCGTCTCACTGTAAGTCAGATCTCTTAATTCCAAAACTATCTTAGTCGGCCTCTTTTGAATCTTATTCATCAGATTATTTTAAGTGCGCTGACCAAACGTGAGAAGCAAATTCTGACGTGGTCTGGGTTGTAAATGGTTTATTGTGCATTTCTTTATCCTTTTGTATACGTAATTCTAGTTCTTGCCAGCCAACAGGTCGTCTTCTAAACAGGTCTCCTGACGAGGCATCCTGCCAGGGGAGTTGGGTACAGTGTCTACCCCAAGTCCCCGTTGCACACAGATACCTGTAGCTTCTTCCCTGCCTTGTTACAGTCATATACAGAACTTCGTTCACTGTATTCCATCCTTATTATTTCGCTTCTGCTCGAGTAGAATGTCATCAACTATGTATCAGACCCACCCTGGAGTTTCTCAAAGTCCCTTTACAATCTAATGCAATCCCAGTCATTTCCTAATTCTCTCACGACCTTCGCATCATCTGCAAACACATTCAGGTATATTCAGAAAACATTCTCGAGATATTTGGCGACCCGGAAACTTTACATATGTGTCATCAGTTGGAGCTGTATAACGAACGTTCCTCTCTAAGGTTCGTATCCGCTTGTGTCCCTAGACAGGATTGCCTCGTCCATACCTCAAGCAAAACCTTGACTAAGAGACTCAAGTCTCTAGGTCGAAGGTATCAATCTGATGGTGACGAACACTGGTGTTGGTCGTGTTGGAGAACACTTTATAATATCACAAGAACGCTATCACCTTCGCTACAACCAGGTTCTCTAGAAACTCTGGTATAAATTATTTACGATCTTGTTTAGACCAAACTCATAATGCATATATCACTTTGGTTCTGAATTGTACTGATTCATGTACGTATATACGCACTTCTGTCATCTAAACATACCTGACTCGTGTATATTTTGCTCCATAGTGGTGTGGTCGGTGGAGCGTCTGACGTTTAATTCACTGGCCCAGGTTCGATCCCCGAGGCAGGCAGACAAATAATCGTTCATTATTTAGAAACAATTACAAAAGGATGCTAAACTAATAAAAGCAACTTCGCTGTGATTCTAGCCCAGGTCACCTACTTATGAGACATATGTGATAACCACTACACCACGGAGCCAATTATCAAAGTTTAATTTAAGCTATATGAAATTAACTACTTTTTATATTAAATACAGTCGCGCCCGAGCGCGCCTGTGTATTCGTGTGTGTGTGTGTGTGTGTGTGTGTGTGTGTGTGTGCAGAAAAAGATGACCAATGATCGACCTCAGCCTTAATGGTTGGGTCAAAGGTCATGTAATGGTCTGTAAGAGCTCTAAGGGGTTCATTGCGGCTTTGGTCCCAAACTGCAACTACGGGACGAGTGATCCCAGTTGGCAAAGAGGTGACGGTGGCGATTTAGGTGCAGTAGCTTCATCCCGAAGTGTCGAATGAGATCCAGGTAATGGTCGGAGGGTCTCAGGGCGGGGTAAGTGTGCTGAGCGCCTCTCGTCAGGAGGTGTGCAAGAAGGACAGGGAATCTCACACAGACTTTTCTGCGCCTTTACTGGCAGCCCCTGTTCTGTGGTGGAGAAAATAAGGGAGTCCAGGCGATGAGGGCAAAGGCGGGTTTAGGAAGACTGAAAGTTGCAAAAAAAAAAAAAAGCAAAACAATGTAGGCGCGATCACCATACAGTGGTACTGAGGTGTTCCTTCATGCAGTGGGGGCACCTCCTCCTCAATGCTAACTCCACGTCATCTTTTTTCCCCTAGAGATTTTGAGAACGGAAATGGTAAGAGTAACTGTGCTGCTCTGCGATGTTTGTTCTCTCAAGTTGCAGACAAACTTAAGCATATCTAAAACGGATGATGAATTGTAGAGGTACAATGTACCCAGGACTTCACCTCATATTAGCAACACTAGTAGGGGTTATATACAAAACATCGTATTGTAAATAATGTTAATGTATGTTGATAGATAAATATGCCTTCATATAATTTCATAATGTAATGTATGTTGCTAGATAGATATGCCTTCGTATAATTTCAATCTCAATATTATATGTCATTTCATGATAAAATAATGACTAGTACAAACCAAGTAATAGATTGCAAAACAAATGGGGTTCCTACTGCCGATGTTGTGGTCGGGAGACCGCACCTCCCCAACTCTGCCTTTCCCACCGAAAATTAGACCGCATAGTAGGAGAATAAGGTGTGTAACGGCAACACTGCCTGAGGCTTCCATCTTAGTTTGTCGTCCACAGTGACGCCGGGATGGGAGCTCGGACTGAGTGAGACAGGGAGCGAGACATGGTTGGAAGGAAGGTTGATGAGCATAACTGCGGCTTTGGGTTGGTTGACGGTGACGTAAATGGCTTTGATTCAGTTCTGAAGGTTACTCAGAGCGATCTGAATGACGATGTACTCGGGATAACTGTTATCGACGCCGACAGCAATGGTAAAGTCGTCGACGTGCATCCATCGCGCGGGTGTGTCCATTAGGACGTCATTCCATAAGGATGGTAGAGTGTGCAATCGTCCCATCATTTTACTATGGGACGCCACAGGCGTGAGGCTGGGAGGTGGAATCGGACTCCAGGAGACGAACAGCCTGACGGCGCTCGGAGAGGAAGTCTTCTGGCCAAGGAATGGGATTTTTCCACAGCCCAAGGATGATGGCCACGTTGATGATGATGATGTTGTGGTTTACTGGTTTGGAAGTCTGTCGAAGTCGAACCAGAGGGAAAAACCACAGTGGCGCTGCGTTTCTCTCGGTTGCAACAGAGAAAACCGAAGGACATGAATGATATAGAGGGTGGCAGAGGAGGTTCTTCATATTACCATATTGTTGAGGATCTATGGGGCTTGCAGGGTATGCGTTAGCCCAGTCCCACTCAACTTTCACGGAGTAAGTCTGGGATTGGGATGCTGGCGCAATGGGTCGTACCTCACTGAGAGATTGTAGGCTTATTGTCGTCGGGACTGGAAAGACATGAGAAGGCTTCCAGTCATTGGAGAGATTAGACTGCTGGAGAGAAGCACAAATGATGGAGAAGAGGAGTCCAGCTAGTTCAGGGCAGAACATTTGGTGGAGTTTCGTGGACGGTTGTAGTGGAGCATTGCACGCTGAGGCCGCATGACAGTGTGTCAGCTCTAGCGACGGACCACTGGATGGCGGGGCTGGAAGAGCGACATGGTGTGTGCATTTACCTATCTGTGCAAATACGGGGAGAGAGATTTACACTCTTGGAGCTCCATCTCTTGGACTTTCTTTCCCATCAGGAAGCTATCTAAATACTTGTACACTCTTGCCATTTGCAGGTTCATGACAGTCTGTCCCATCCATCAACCTTCCTTACATTGAAACAATACTTCTTCACGATCGATCTAACAACCCTCTCGCTTAGGTTTTCATCATGGTCTCTGGTTTATCTGTCATTGCGTCTCATGAAGAACTGTTTACTGTCGACATCGTCCGAATGATATAAAAATATGAAGGTTATGGTCAGGTCACCTGCCTCTTTTCTCCTCAATGGTGAGACAACTTGCAGCTCTCAGCCTCTTATTGTACCTCAGCTTTCTTAATTCAGGTAAAATTTCAATTCATCTTCTCTTTGGACTCTCTCAATCAAATCTTTGTACCTCTTAAGATCCAGTGAGCAGACTTAAGAAGCGTTATCCGGTTTCCGTCCAATAAAACGTTGTGAATAGTTTACCAAACATTTCATTATCCGTGTACTCGAATACGTTTGTAATATTTGCAAGCAAAAGGTTTCCCTCCTTAACAGGTTAGGCACAGTGCTGACTCCGAATTCTCTTTCACATATGGATTCTTGCTGGCCATTTCCAGCTAGGTCATAATATCGCCAAGCTCTCCTTCAAAGTGTATCTCTTCCTCATTACTTTGCACTTAGACTGAATTAAATTAACCATTTATCAGACAAATGGTGACTTCTAAGTCTCTTTCTTATACAAAGGTATACAAAGGAATTCAAACGGCAACAGATCACTGGGACCCTTCGAGACTGTTTGTGACAATGGAAAAGATATGAAAATAATAGATCATTATGGTAAAAGTAGAAATACGTACAAATTGAAAACGGAAAAAATATCATAAACTTTTCATGTAAGCAAGGAAGGTATTCCTGTTAGTCATTTCAAGATACGTAGGTTCCCTTGTAAGCTGGTGCTGTCATCCCCCTCATCAACTTCTCATATGACTTTAGCATCACCTGCAAACACGTTCAGGCAAAAGTCCAGTCCATCAGGGAAGTTATGTACCAAGAAGACTAGTGAGCCTAAGATCGAGCCCCTACGACACGACTGTGACCCCAGGACCATTTCGAGAATGCTCCTCTAAAGTGTTTCCATTGCTTCTTGCCTCCATTGTGACAAGTGTCATATGCTTTCCGGCAGTCCGGGAACACACAATCTATTCACCCATCTCTTTCATCTAAGACAGAGCTCACTCCGTCACGGAGGTCTGCGAAAGGTCTGTAAGGCAAGACTTCTTGAATTCATGAGTCTCCCTCGCAAGTAATCATCCTCATGCTTTCTGATTATCTTTTGCGGTGTTCTAGGGACCACACCCGTTATAGAGAACGGTCTATAACTCGGTTCAAAATCCTGATCATTTCTCTTCAAAAATGTAACCGAACATTTGCTCTCCTTCACGTGGTTTAGGTACTACACCATCCTCTTAACGACACACTCGGCAACATTTCAAGCAGCCTAGCCAGTGTTTCAGCACAGTCCTTCAGAATGAATGGATCGATTTCATCAGGACCATAAGCTTTACGTGGGCCAAGGTGTTTTGACTGCTTTTTTGCTCTGCGTCAATACCTTCCAGAACTTCTTCCCTCTGCTGTCTTGTTGGTACTGGGTCATCAATGTCCTCCACTGCGAGATACTTGGTGTTGAGTCATCAATGTCCTCCACTGTGAGATACTTGGTGTTGAGTCATCAATGTCCTCCACTGCGAGAAACTTAAATTTCTCATTCAGTTCCTCATACATTTCCTCATCCTCTTCAGTGGCACTTGCCTCCGAGCCTCGAAGCCTGATTAGCTGTTCTTTAACCTGTGGCGAACTTTTGATAAACGTATGGAAAAGTTTTGGAATATCTTTTGTCTTGCACGCATTTTTTTTTTCAAAGTTTCTACCTTCCTCCCTCCTGATTATTCAGGGCTCGTACTGTGCTCTCTCAAATCCTGCGAGTTGGCTACAGTGTCGTCTATATCTCCATGGGTAGTATACAGCCAGACCATGAATTCCTTTTGCCGAATGTGTCGACACCGGCGAAAAATCTCGAACGAAGCTTTCGCGTCTGGTCTCACATCGGCAGCGCTGCTTTCCATACACGGGAAAACGTGGAACCGCCGGTGACTCTGTTCCTGTCACTTGTCATAATGCAATGACGTCGCAGTCACGCTTAACCACCCTAACGAGACGACGGAAGAGGCAGTGTCCCGTTTGAAGCCCGTCGCATCCAAGGGTAACAAATCATCTATGGTCTCACTAGACATCAGCGAAACACGTCTCTTCTCTTCGATTTTTTCCTTTTATTTGTATCCAATGTAACCCACGTTTCTACTTTACTGCAGATTTCACATAACCTTCTGTAGCACTGGTTAGAGAATTTCTTTTTGAAATCAGTACTCTCAGAGGCCTCCTTCAGCTCGTGGGTGATTCCTATTTGTGATTACTATTCGCGTGTCTCCGGAAGACAGTTTTACATTCGTGTTGCCAGGTCTTTCAGTTAGACAGTGTCTTAAGATAAATAGCTGTGCGCTTCTCTCTCTCTCTCTCTCTCTCTCTCTCTCTCTCTCTCTCTCTCTTTCTGTGTGTGTGTGTGTG
>JAYMFT010012031.1:0-16828 GCA_038088735.1 Panulirus argus | reverse complement strand
AGAGAAAAAGTTACGACATCTAAACAGTACACCCAGCTTCTTAGAGGCAGCCTTAGCTATTCCCATAATGTGGGGTTGCTATCATCATCTGTTCCACCTTTACTGTTATTTCATAAATTCAGCAATCTGGGTTTTAGTGGTCTGTTTATCCCTATGGGTTTTATGTTTATGGTGGAATGTTCACTGCAGTTAATTCACATTTATTATGACGTCCCTTCATCAGCCATTTTCCTTTGTTTACTCTGTACATAGATTACCATTTCCCCTTGTTTACCTGTAACTCTGTTTGGAATGTTTGATATTGTTCCAGTTCCTCTTCTTCTCAATTTTCTTTTTTATTAAGCCACATTTCTCTCCCTCCTCCAGTTTGTCCTGTAAGCTATGAGATATGTTTAGAATATTTAAGTGGTTAGGACAGCCAGAATGGTAGGGTAGTGCAAGATTTTCCCTTCCTTCACTAACATTAACTCATGCTTGTGACAACTTGCTGGTGTTGGTCCTGCTTTTGACCAATCAGAGTTCACAGCAAAGACAACATTATAGACCCACTCACTTCAGGTAACTGCTCTACCTATCAACATGGAATTTTCTTGAAATGATTTTGGACTGGATGCCCTCTATGAGCCTTCTACTCTGTATGTTCTGTTTATTTTTCTTCACCCTGGATTGGTATCCTTTTTAGATGCCTCTGCAATATTTAGGGTGTTAGGAGCATCTGAATGGTAGGGTAATGCCAGTTTGTCCCACTTTCAACCAGAGTCCATCACAGAGATGACATCACTGACCCACACACTACAGGGAACTGCTCTACCCAGAAATATTGAATTTTCTTGAATTGCTTTTAGACTGAAAGCCTTCTATGAGCCTTCTATTTTGTACATTCTGTTTATTTTTTATTCATCCTGGATTGGCATCCTTTTTATAATTTCTAGAGGGTGTTGTGAAATGTAAGTTTACTGTGGTCAGATTTACAGGATATACATATTTTTTAAGCCATTTATTTGTATCAAGTGTTTATTGTTGCCATGTTTACCATTGGCACCATCCCTGCCTTTATTGCTAGTGCTTCTCTTCCTACCTCAATGCTTGGTTCTTCTTGTGTTTGGATATTTCTTTAATTTTCTAGAAGCTTCAAGTATATAGGCAGAGAGATTTACACTAGAGGTGGGGACTAGAATAGTGTCATTGTTGGCAGTGACACTAATTTGAATTCCAGGAGAGTGACAACCTGGGACAGAACATCAAGATGTCAAGCCATCATTTGTTCTGGTTCTGTCCTGTTAACTTCAGTCGATGTTCCACTTGACAAGTAGTTCCCACAACTCATCCCTAGGGGGAGGGAGTGCTTGTTCCATGGAAAGTTTGATATATCATATAGTCAGGGTGTTGGAAATAACTTATGGTTGAAGTTCATCCCCAGTAGTCACAGTGAATGGATTGAATTGTAGGGCCATGGCAACTGTCATGTTCCATTCCATAATGCAGTGGGGGCAATTTGATTCCTTGCAGGATGAAAGTTCTTTTGAATGGGGTTTATAGAGAGGAGCCTTTTCTGAAACACCTTTGCTTCTTGATGAGCATTTGAGATCATCTCAGTATCACATGTCTTTGTTTTGAGTAAGCAAAAAACTGTTTAGGCCTGCTTAGTCCAGTTGAACAATGCTTAAATTTAATTATCCTAGTTCATCCATAGGAGTTTGTCTTGAGCTATTTCTTTGTGAGAGAGCCCCCTGTACATATAATCTCATTCACTCCCTTAGTCATTGTAAGGGTATTCAAGAAAAACAATAGAGATAAATCATATTATGACTGCAAAGTCCTTCTTCCCTGGATAGCTTATCAGTGATGTACTAGTTGAACTTTATGGTGGTGGCTGGTGCCTGTTGGAATAGTATGGGTCTTTCTCCATCATTCTACCAAGAAGGCAATGATTTGATAGCCATCAGCACACAGAAAAAAGAAAAGAAAGAAAAGAAATTTTTTTTATTATACTTGATAGCCGTTTCCTGCATCAGCAAGGCAGCACCAGGAAACACACAAAGAAAGACCCACCCACTCATATATACTTACATGCACATATATGCACAGAACATACTTATACATAGCAACATGTACACATATACAAACACATGCATATACACATGTACATATTCATACTTGCTTGCCTTCATCCATTCCTGGTGCCACCCCACCCCACAGGAAACAGCATTGCCACCCCCTGCATCAGTGAGATAGTGCTAGGACACGGATGAAAAAAGGCCACAGTCGCTCACACTCAGTCTTTACCTGCCATGTGTAATGCACTGAAACCACAGTTCCCTATCCACATCCAGGCCCCACAGATCTTTCCAAAGTTTACCCCAGGCATTTTACATGCCCTGATTCATTCCATTGACAGCACATCAACTCCAATGTACCACATCGTTCCATTTCACTCTATTCCATGCACACCTTTAACTCTCCTGCATGTTCAGGCCTGGATCGCCCAAAATCTTTTTCACTCCATCATTTCACCTCCAATTGGGTCTCCCACTTCTTGTTCCCTCCAACTTTGACAAAGATATCCTCTATGTCAACCTTTCCTCACTCATTCATTCCATATGCCCAAACCATTTCAACACACCCTCTTTTCCTCTCTTAACCACACTCTTTATATTATCACCCATCTCTCTTATCCTTACATTTCTTACCTGATCAAGCCATCTCACACCACATATTTTTCTTGAATATTTCATTTCCAACACATCCATCCTCCTCCTACAGCCCTATCTATAGCCCATTCCTTGCAACCATATGATATTTTTGGAACTACTATTCCTTCAAACATACCCATTTTTCCTCTCCAAGATAATTTTCTCTCTTTCCACACATTCTTCATCGCTCTCAGAACCTTCACCTCTTCCCCCACCCAATGTCTCACTTCCGCTTCCATGGTTCCATTCGCTGCCAAGTCCACTCCCAGATATCTAAAACACTTCACTTCCTCCAGTTTTTCTCCATTCAAACTTACATCCTAACTGACTTGTCCCTTGCTCTCGTTCACACACACACACACACACATTTTTTTCATACTTGATTGCCATTTCCCGAGTCAGCAAGGTAGCGCCAGGAAGAGATGAAGAAAGGCCACATCCCTTAATGGTATCTTCACCTCTAAACTAATATTTCTAACCTTCATTATTCTTTATGGGACCCATTGATTGTTCAACCCTGTGCTGCTCCCTCCCTTATCTTTCCTTCCCTACCATCAAATTTACCTAATATAGCCACTAAATACTTAAATTCTGTCATCTCTTCCAAACTTTCTTCTCCTATATCTATAATAAATTTTGAAATCACTTTCATCTTTCACTCTTCAGGGGTTTGCAAAATCTATATGTTCAATCTATTTCCCTCCAAACATCATTACCTTACTTTTGTGCACATTTACCTTCAATTGCCCAGCTTACACTCATCATAAAACCACTTATAACCTTCTGCAACTCCTCTTCACTCTCAGCAAACAATATTATCTGCAAACAGGCTTGTCACTAACCACCATACCACATCACCAAAAAATATCTCTGCATCCCCTTTCCCTAGTTTTGCTTTCATCTCTCTCATCACATTACTACCTCTACAGTGACATCAAACAACCCTGCCTCAAACCTACATGCGTAACAAAGCTTTCGCTCAACACTCCATCCCTGAAACACATGCATTTGCTCCTCCCATATATCCTTAATACATTCCTTAAAGCATTCCACTCGATTCTGTCAAAACACTTTCTATAGATCCATAAAAACTGTGTACAGTTTCTTACCTTTTGCTAAATTCTTTTCCAAAGTCATTCTCACCATGAAAAATCTGATCCACTCACCCCCTATCTTTCTTAGAACCCCCTTGCTCCTCTCTTATTCTACATTCAGTCACTTCTATCACTCTATCAATTAACATTCTTGCATACCTTTTTCCTGGTATATTACAAAGGAATGCAAAGGAATTCAAACAGCTGTCTGTGATAGTGGAAGATATCAGAAACTCACTGATTAGTATGGTCAAAGTTAAAGCACATACCTGTAAAATGTCACTGTGATGAAGGAGGTGGAGATAATGTAAAGTTGTGGACTTAAAGCGAAGTATTCATCAAGTCTGTTCTTAAATGTATGTAAAGTACTGTTTTCAACCAGTAACTGGCAAACTGTCTGATATCTTAACAATCCTGTTGAAGAAAAAGTACTTCGTCTTCTTCAATGTATCAAGTTTGCCCTCAAGTGTGTATACATTATTACGAGTTAAATCAGATGAATCAAGTCTTATGTAACTTAATAGATCAAGATTATCAAAGGCTTTAATAATTTTGAAAACTCTGCTCTCTTAGGATTTGCTTTTTCATCCATGAATCATTTTAGTAGCTCAATGCTGTACTCTCTTCATTGTCTGTCTTAGTCCAGGAATCATTTTGGTATTTCAAAGCTGTACTTTCTCCACTGTCTGTGTCTTTTTTAGGTTGGTTGACCAAAACTGAACACAAATTCAAGATGTGGATGAACTAATGAAGTGTAAAAAGTAAAGAGGATTTTCCTGGACTTGAATTCAAAGGCCCTACTCATGAATCCAAGAATTTTATTCACTCTGTTCACTGCTTCCTTGGTTTTAGAACACTAAAGATTATTAGACCCTATTCCTTTTCCTCATTTACTTTTTGCAGTTCAACAGAATTCATAATGTAGCCTCCCTTTTCATTTTTAAAACCAATATGTAAAACTTGGCATTTATCAATACTGAAATACATTTGCTAAAAGCCCAGTCCATCAGTTTGTCTATGTCAGTTTGAAGCTGCAGATTTTCAAATTCATATAGAGATTTATTTCCTAGCTTTGTATCATCAGTGAATTTTGATAACTTACCATGCATCCCATTACCATCATATATATGAACTGAAAATCAGCCACAAGATTGGTCCTTGTGGTACTACACTTGATACTTAACAGCATTATTCCTCTATAATTGTCATATACATCTTAAGCACCTTTTTTACTTTGAATGAAGGAAAAATAAGCTTTCACCTGATCTTCAGGCACAACCTTTGGCTTCCATGCTAAATTACATATCAAATGCATCCATACTTCAACATTTCTGCCATAATCCCATCTTTCTTTGTTCTCCTCTATCAGCTTCTTAACAATCTGCTTATAAAATGTACATTCTTCCCTCCCTCTTTGCTGAACTTCCATTGGTGCATTTCTTTTGTGCAGTCTACCATATGCCTTTCTCTTCTCTTTCACAGCATTTCTTATCCGTCCGCCACACATTACCCCTTTTATTCTCATATCCCACAACCTTGTATCCAACTACTAATTCTACAAACTTTAACAGTCTTTCTCCAAACATCTTAAACACCTTAAGTCACACATGACTGCATCCCTACCTTTACTGCAATTTCATCTAAACTGTCTGTCACCCTTCTTTCATATTCCTTGCAATTCTTTCTGATTCATTTTATCACTTGCTATCACTCTTATGTCTCCATTCTGCCTTACACCATACTTCCACTTCTCACTGATCCTCCCCCTACAAAAACTTCAAAATGGTCAGACTCTCCAAAGAATCCACTTACAACTCTGGCATCCAGCACAACTTTATGTTTCATCCATTGCCAAACAGACACTCAAACCCTTTTGTTTTTCTCTTCCAACATTGCTTATCCATGTATATCTGTGGATCATCTTGTGCTGACAAAAGGTGCTTGGAAGGAATTAACCCCTCTCAGCACAGACATCCGCAAGATGACTTACAATCTCATTTATTTCAGGCGCTCCTCATTTACCAAGTATCCCACCAATTTTCATCAATTTCATTACATATATATACACAATTATTTGCAACTTCCCACTTAGCAAGGTAGTGCTTTGAACAGACGAAGAATGAACTCATAGCTCACATCCACTCTCTAGTTGTCAAGTATTATGTACCAAAACCATAGCAACATAAACATAGATACAAATAAAGGTGTTACTGGACTCCATTTGCAAAAGCAAGAAGCCACTTTTGTCATGACTGTATTGTCAATGGGAATATAAAGGAGCACAGTCTTGTCAAGGACATTCTTGCTCAAAAGTTCATTTCTTTACTCATGTGTAGGGTGTAGCTTAAAGCTGTAGGAGCCCCATAAAGGGATTTTCTGCATTGTACAGTATAATATACATACATACATGATTCCTTCAAGCTTCAGCACATGGATCCAATATCATCACTTAAAATTACTGAAACATAAACCTGAGATTGGTGATCTTTATACTCTCTTGGTTAACTGACATAAATTCATTTTTCTTACCTTTGCTGGACAATAGCAAGATTGGCCTGAAGTTTATCATATGGCATCTCTGTTCCAGGGTCTAAATGGGACATGGCCACTTTTTGGGCCGCAGTAACCAGGGGAGATACATGGAAGCATCGTGCCTGTACTTGCCCTTTCACCACGCTGCTCAAGTTCTGTAATAAAGACATGAAGTTGCTTGTAAAAAAAAAAAAAAAAAAAAAAAAAAAAAAAAAACTTTGGTCACAAAGTTATATTACTCTTTACAGATATCGCTTACTGAAAGTTCCTCAATATCAAATAGTATCATCAGTGCACTGTAGCCTGAGGTACATACAGTACAAGCTTTACCTGATATCTGTTCACTTTACATCTGGGGTGAGGTGCAGATCAAACATGAGCATATTAAGCAACAATTATCAAATTTAACCAAAGTGGTCCTCTTGTTTCCGTTGTCTTTCCAACTTTAGGTGGCCTTTATTGGGTTCTATACCTCTGCTACAGGATTATGGCTGCCAATGATACAAATTCATCTATATATCTATCATTTCATTCCATTAGCATGCCATTCATCTTCAATCCAGAATGCTTTTTCCATTCTGTCACTTTTCTTTCCACATAGGCCTATGCCCTTCTCTTTCAGTCACCTCATCCATGCAGCCTCAGCAACTTTCCTACCCTCACTAATAAACTTCTGGCACTTCACCTATAATCAATTTCTCAGTCTTTCATTTTGTCTACCCCTCATCTCTCAAGAACTTATCTCTGTAATGTTATAATTCTTAAAGTCTGTATCTCAAGCTAATTATACCCTGCTTATCTATCTTTCTGACATCATGCTACTCACTAACATCCACAGGTCAACACAAACATATCTACTCTTTATACTCTACCCACTTAACGATAAAGTAGATTCTACCATCCTTCTAGCTAACTGGCTTACTAGGCAAATCACTTTATTTTAATTTTATTTTCCTCAAGCTGTAAATATATGCCATTCTTTGAATGAGGTGGTAACTCATGTCCATCTCATTAGATATATTTCCTGTAAATGATTTGATCCTGTTGGGAATTCCTAAAGGGCTAAACCTAAATGGTTATTCAGGACTTTTTAGCACAAAAGATATCTTAAAGATTTTAACTACTTAAAAAGAAATATATATTTTGGCTTCCTTTAAAAGATATCTAAAACTCAGAAGTTTACAAAATCATATATTTTGGTTTCCTTTAAAAATATTCAACAATCTAAGTACACTTAGATTACTGTCTAAATTTTCTCCAATATTTTCACTCCTTCTGCTGTTTTCGTAATTCATATTTGGCCTGAAACTTCATTTTTCTTATCCTGTAAGTACATATTCCATAGTAATATTGTAATTGTAAAGTCTCCTTTCTATCAAATAACCTTGAGTCAACAGAGTATGACTAATCTTTAGCAGACAAAGAATTATCTCAAAGTGGCAATTACTGTTCAAGGTTGAAGGAAAAATGCCATTCTTCAACACCTTTCGTTATCTCCTGAGGTTTGTTATTCTTCTGGGCTTCCAAAGTCCCATCTAGCTTACCATTTACATATAACAATCTTCAATTTTGACATATTTACCTCAGTATCTGCCATTTCATCACCATTAACACCAAAATGTCCTGGACATCAGCAAAATTCTACTCTTTCATGTTTTAAGTGGACCCTTACAAACCAACCTTGGATCTTTTTAAATTAAAAGATGAATCAGAGGATTGTGCAATCTGGTTTGGAGTGAACTCTGAGAATCAGATTAGATGGTAAACTTCTTTTTAGATGTGCTTAATTAATCCAAGAGGAGCTTTAATACCATATAGTTCTGCAATACATATTGAAGATTCTCTTAAAAGTTTTGTAGTATGAGAACCCTCTTTAACAACTAAGGCAAAGTCTACACCACCACATTTTGAGTCAGTAGTATAGTTTTGTTCTGTTTGCATCAATAATATGCTTTTAATCTTAAATGCAATGTTGCTTTTAGTCATTTTTACCTATGACCTACAAAGTGTGATCACGGCTACCTTCCATGGAGGGAACCAAGTAAAACTTACCTCTGAACTGAATTTCTTAACTCTAAAGAATAAAAAGTTATGCAGCAAAAGTTTTTCATTTTCAAAGCTTCAACTTTTACTTCCAAGGTGAAAATTTAATTCCCATTCATTTACACTGACTGATACAATCTAAATTCTACTCGCCATCTCAACATTTACCGGCTGTGCCCTCAAATGTTACCACAATACAACATCCAGTCTTCAACACATTTGTCTTATCTATGATAGAATCCGTCCATTTTTTCCTTTGTTACAGTACCAGAATAATGTACTAGCAACATTCTCACACACGACCTTCCAATTCTCATACAATATTTAAATAATTGTGTATAAAGCCTGTCACTTCCCGCAGCATCATCTCCCCATATATGTGGTCAATTCCAGGACCTTACTAATTTTTGACTCAGCAATGCTTTACAAAAATCTTTAATTCTACGTTTTTTTATCACAGGTAATTCATGAGCAACTTACTATGATTTTCATTCCTGCATTGCATCAGGAACAGATGATAAACAGCCTCATTTGCTCACTTCCACTATCCAGCACTCAATTATAATGTACCAAAACCACAGTCTCCTATCCATAGCAAAGACCCAATGATCTTGCTATGGTTTCCCTTGACTGCTTCATATGCCCTGGTGAATCCCATTAATAACACTTTGCCCCCTGTATACATCACTCCAATTTGTTCAACCCTATGCACGCTTCACAACTTTCATGTTCAGGTCTTGACCACTCAAAGCAAGTTTCATTCCATCCTTCCATCTCATACTTGGTCTCTCCCTTTTCCTTGTTCCCTCCAATTTTGATATGTATACCCTCTGAGTCAGTCTCTCTTCATTTGTCCTCATCATATGTTCAAAAGATTTCAGCACACCCTCTTATTCCCTCTTAAAAAATACCCTTCTGACTACCCATCTCTCTCTCTTACTCTCAATTCTTACTTGATAAATCTTTCTCACACCATACTTCATCCTCAAGCATTTCATTTCTACACATTAGCCCTCCTGAAATGTCAGATCTAAGTACCAATTTTCATGCCTAAAACATTTTCATTCTAAGATGTATTGGAATGTGCCAGTAGACAGCATTTAACCCTTATGATAGTCATCCCTCATAGGTCTAATGTAACAGAGAACCATCATACCACAGAGGCTGCAAGTTGAATTTCAGTGGCTCTGTGCCATTGATTTTCATTCCTCTGATTCATGGAGGTCTCATCTTCTACATGAAAAATCTAAAAACAAGACTGGCTAATAAAAATATAACACAGCCATCTTGGGGTTGATCCTGAGTATCTGGCCAAGAGGTTCAGGAGGCATGGCTCCCTAACACCATTCAGAAGGTTTTTGGAAGTGAAAGACAAAATTTTGTTTAGTAATAAAAATGCTCTAGAATGTATTAATGAATAAACACAGATTATCATTATAAATAAATGATATACGAGTGATATGCTAGTTAAATATTTCATATATAGTTAACAGTTAGCTTACTGGTGGTCAGAAATGAACAGAAGGCTCATCATGGACCGGACAACTTTGCAGTTTGCGAGGTACACAGAAGTACATAATTTTCAAGCCTCATTTCTTCTTAGTCGCAGGAAGAAATACTTTATATTATGTTTTAATGATGGCTTGTTTGATCTTTAAGAAATTTTTCTGCATATTTTGGTAAGAATGTGATATGAAAAAGTATTGTTTTTTACTCAACTGGAGAAGATATTCTAAACTTGTAAAAAATGATCAAATTTTTGATACTACATAATTCCTTAAGACTGGGGAAAGTTTCACACACACAAAAATGAAATACGATTCTGCATATATAACAATTTCTAAGTGCTCAGAAAAGTAGACAAAATTGGGTTACAGTAGCATAATAAACAGGATTTTATCATCATTATCTACAGCACTCAACTTGGTTGATTGTCCAGCTATCTAAACTGCAAGATCTGGTGGACACACTTTAAAGTGGTCATCCTGAATCTGTGTTTTGGTATGTGAATATTGAAAATGAGATCCAATATATATATTTTCCTGTCTGATTCTCTTTTTTGCACCAGAAACTGAGTATTATAAAAACTGGTCCCATTACAGACCCTATGACATTTTTTCCTATTATTTCTATGATACAGTATTTTAATGACAAAAGTCAGGGGCCATCCAAAAATTTTCTTGATAGGGATAGCTAAGATTTCAAAATCCATCCAAAACGTCCCTCTAATATTGAATACATCCACTTGATGAGCTTCCAAAAATCTTAAAAGTTCTAGAGTCAACTCCAACTGGCAAGTAGCTATTTCATGTGGAACAAGTTGATAACTAGGCTCATAGACCTTGAAAGGGCTGCTTCTTTTTCTTATTGAAGGCTCCAGTCATGGATGAAAGTCCACATCAAGGCCAGGCCCCTAACTGAAATATTGAGGGAAAAAAAAAAAAAAAAAAAAAAAAAAAAAAAAAAGCATTTGCAAATTTTTGAGAAAGTGAAAGACCCGTCTTTTGAAATACAGAGTAACTGTGCACATGATAAACTTGGACCTAAATCCACTAAGAACCCTCCTGACAGGAGTATAGGGGGAATGGTGAAGCTCTCCAGAATTATTCCTTTAAACAATGAATGGTATGGAATCCTAAACTTTGTCTCCTTCCTGCACTTTCCTCTGAAGAGACAGGGTTAATAACAATCATAGGGTATATCTGGTATATTTATATTAAAATACTGGAAATCAAGATAGATCTAGGTAATAAGAAGGTTTAGAAAGGTTTTCATACATTCTGTAGATCTCTTACCGTTCAACTACTTTTACATTAATGGTACAGTATGTATACTCTACTACCTATAGAGAAAATTATGGCTGCATTTCATATTCTTGCTTGTATTATAAGAATTTCATTGGTGATCATATCACATGTATATCACATTTTGTATATTATAGCCTATAGCAATCATCAAGAATTGCAATTACTTGTTCTCCAACAGCACAAATGTATCTCACAGACCCTACCATAATCCTCTTGTGTTTTAATGAATTTCTCTGTATTTTGGTTTTAGGGATACCAAACAGTGAACACCTATACGAAACCCAATGGAAAAATATTTTAAATGTTGGTATACCTCTACTATCTTTTTGACAACTAGGTAAGGTACTTATAGGTTCTGTTGATATTTCTTGAGAGTACTACCAACTTTTACAACAGCTCCACATTTTCCCCTATATTTACAACCCTCATTACTGTTGTCACATTTGATACTATTCATTAAATTGTAATGCTCTGCAACTTTTATTATATTCTCAATGCACTACACTGTAGAGGAATTTTACTCAATATCCAAAGTTAACAGCACTGAATCTGAGCTAGACTTATAACCCCATTTATTCATAAATACGTTAAAATTATTGTGTTACCATACAAAACTTTTCCCAGGGTATAGATAAAAATCCTACAAAATATAAGATTGTCTTCGAATTCATAGTGATATTCTAATCATTCATGGGATTAGTTTTGTATATCCTAAAAATTTTGGTATTCTTAGTATTGAAATCAGTACTTTCTATACCATTTCTCCCGCAAATGATTACTTCCCTAAAACATTACAATACTATTGTTGGAAAATCAATGTATTTTTTGTTGTTGTGACGAGCGTCTGACCAAGAGGAAGACTAGACGAACCCAACTTTTAATTAAGCACACCTGTGCATATGTTAAGGTAGGTTAAGTCAGGCCCTGGATAGGTTAAGTTAGGTTTGGTTTAAATTATTTTTACGATGGTTTATGGTGTCACCTGAACGATTCTAAGCATTCCATAGCAATTCTTTGTGATTTACCCCACCCAAAATTCCGGTTACCACATAGGATCCCCCTTCATCGTTGGATAAAGTGGGGGATATATGAAGAAGTACATATCTGCGGCAGAAATTATAATGAGAATCGTGCAAAATACATCAATAATCGGAAAATCATAATTTCAACTTCTGAACAGATGGATATCCTAAAAGGTAATTTTACCACATTAACTGGTAATTTCTCAAGCTTTCCCTTTTCCATAATATATGTATTTCAATGTCCATACGTATAGTGAGACATAAGTGCAAATTTCAAGCAAATGCAAATGCAACATAGCCAGGAGGTTCTCATTCATCTATACAATTACCTTAATCGAACTATGACGCATCATACATTTCTCGTTCATTTCTTGCGCAATCGAATAACTCTTTGTTACTGTATCATCAGAAAAGCTATCCATAGTTTACATCGCTATTTCTAAACTACACACTGCCTGAAAGAGAAAGTTGCGTCATAGTCAAATGCTGAACGGAGTCAGCTGATTGCTTCCTTCAGTAACCGGTGATATTACCAAAATATTATGTTTCATGGGATTATTCACTTAACTTGACATTTGTTTTAAGATGATGATGTTATCAAGAATAATTTGAGTGTATGGTACTGAGCTTAGACTAAAATGATATACAATAATAGGAAAAAATACTGACTCGAGACAGATGCCGGGCCAACCTAACCGCCATAATTGTACCTTTACTACTGTAGAAGCTACTGCCCTCTGCTGGCCATTCTCCTCTCAGGGATCATGTATGTTTCGTTTTCATTATAATAAATATCCAGCCTATTTATTTACTACAATATTTGCAGACTTTTCAATATATTTATCAGCATTCCTTATTTGTCCAGTTGATTATGGAGAAGTAAGGATTATTCAAGTAATTGATCTTTATATATTTTGAATTCATGCACTGTTATGCGATATCATAGGGATGATAGTATTCAAACATAATACTTAGACTCTAGAAATAGTACCAGTCATATTTAATTTAGTGATGAGAGTAGAATAACTTCCAAAAAGAGTGAACCATGGCAACCAACTCTTCCGAAACCTTTACTATACTCAAACATCGTAATTATGGCATCATAAGCATGTGCACATGAAAACTACATAATCATACTCAGAAACGTAACTTAAATAACTAAAGGTATATGATTCGGATGATAGATGGCACTCATATCTCAGATAATGGAATACTCTGGAATGTTCATGAAGAATATTGGCTAGCCTGACGTGCCGTCTGCTGGGCGGCAGGCAAGACTGAGGCAGATCATCACAGTTGAACAAAATCATCACCGAAAATGGCGTTACATGTGCCTAAAGCACCTGGATTTGCATCCATGTTAAAGGATGGTGCCAGGGTAAGTCAACCGGCTATGGTTTCTGTTAGAATGCTTCATAATGATTTGTAGATGTTGTGTTATATTCGTTGATATTGTCGCGATGAATAAGCGGCCCACATGTCCCTACTCCCTGTCTGACACATGAAATTGTAAAATGTTACAAAACGATTATTATTAGGGTACCCGACGTCTTTGTTATCTCAGTCGAAATAACGAAAAGAAATTTGTCGTTCAGGTAGGGTTTTAAGGTCATTTTCAAATATATATGGTAAAATCAATGGTGACTCACCGCCCTTTATTTGCTTGAATTTATTTGCTCCTTAGTAGCGTAATCTATTTTTTTAGTATTGACTGCCCAGCGATTTTAACGTTTATTTATATTTGTGGCGCTAAAAGTTAAGATAATGGAAAGTTGCATACATTCTGTGATATTGTAACGAAAATACAGGGTTCAGTTGTTATTTTGCCGAATATTTGGCATTAGGGATTCTATGGATCTGGGCCAGTGTGGGATAATTGTGTAGAATGGCTCCTCATCGCTGTTAGTTTTTAGTATTGACTGTTTTGGAATGCTTGTATAATGTTGAGAAAATACATTAACGTAAATTTATATTAAAAGTTATTAACTTTGATGAGAATTAAGGTTAATAGTTTAGATTACTTCAGTGCTATTATCCTTGAATATTGAGTTATTGTATATTGCAATTTAGTGATAAAAGAATGGTATCTAGAGTTTATTATTTGGTAAAACATACATTTTAACGTAACCAGAAGTAGCACTTAAGGTATATTCACTTATATTTACTTTTAATGTTGTCCTGAAAATACATTGAAGGCAAAGAATAACATTAAATGACTTTTGAATATTAACCCTGGTCTGTTGAGCTTGGGGCATTTACCTGTTTCAGGGCCCTTTTGGTCTGATTATGGTGTGATTTGCACTTATCAGCAAATCTTTATGGTACCAAAGTAACCAGGCTGACTGACCCACAGTTGACCTAGTTTTATTATTTTTTAGGAATTAATAAAAAACGGGCAAGATATTTTTCAAGTTTTTTAGGACCCTCAGTTATATAAGTTTGTATAAAGCTTAATTAGATCACATAGATCCAAGTGTAAAGTGTGTGGCTTTTCTCCCGTATGTTTAAAAGTTACCTAGACTTTTAGTATGTACTAAACATTGTCTTAATTGTCATTGAGGTGTAACTACTAATATAAGAAACTTACAAGGATTTGACATTGTTTTGTTTTCAGCACTTTTCTGGGCTAGAGGAAGCAGTATTCCGCAACATTTCTGCATGCAAGGAATTCAGCAAGACATTAAAGACTGCATATGGACCCCAGGGTCGCAATAAAATGGTCATCAATCACTTGGAGAAGCTTTTTGTTACTAATGATGCAGCTACAATAATCAGAGAACTGGAGGTAAGACCATCCACTATTGATGTATGAAAAGTTTTCACGTTTACCTTTAAACATCAAGTTCAGTATATTATGGCAGATGTTCTCTAAACCTAACATCAACTTGAGTTGATTCTGATATATTTCATTATTGTCCTATGACCAAATAACTGGATGAAACTTGATTAACATGCTTATAAGCTAAGTGACTGTTCTTTTTACAAGATGCTTCCTTGGTTATTTATGATAAAAATCTTTCCATATTTCATTTTTGTTCATATATATATTTTTTATTATAAAATTTTGATTCCTTCAGAATACAGTATTATCTTTCCTTTGTATCTGTGAAATATTTATGGTAATACAGTACATTGAACTCTTGATTATTCATGAGTCTGGATTCGGGTCTGACAGTGTTTGTGGATGGCTAAAATTTGCAGAATTAAAACGATACAATTTGGAGGAAAAAAAGGGATTAGGGACCTAAGACCCATAAGAATTTACTGTCAGTACTTCAAAAGCAATAAATACCCTCTCTACCTATATTATGATAAAGAGTTTCGGTGCATGAAAGATTTTTAGTGCATGAATTTAAAGAAAATGAAAATTTAAAAAGAATTATAAGGAGATTACATAAATATACATGGGTGAACGGGATTGGCAGTAACCATGCATAACTGGGTTACTTGTTGATTGACGTATGTACAAGGGAAAGGCTGTTCAGTATGAATGTGATGAAAGGGCTGCATGATGGAATTTCATTTCATGGTGGGGGAAAGTTTGAAAGTTTTGGTGAATTTAGGAAGAAAGGAAAGGTGTATGTGTGAAGGAAGTGGTTAAAGTTAGTGTGTATAAGAAGAGACCTGTGTGCAGATATACTAAGATTGAATGAAGAATGGTATACAATGAGAGTAAATGAAACTAGGAGATAGGAAGAGGAATGGAAGGTATTCAGGAAGAGAAGCAGTGCTGAAATGTACTGGTGTGGTATGCAGAAGGTGGGACTTGGAAGAATTGTATGAGCAGAAGGGTAATGGATGGTTGTGATATTTCCCAATATGTGCTTAAGGAATATGCAGAGGCTCTTAATAGATCACTTGAAATATTGTTTGCTTGGTGTGTAGAGGAAGCAGTAGTATCAAAGGTGTGGAAGGAGGCAAATGTTGTGCCTATACATAAGAAAGGTAATCAAGTAATTGTGCTGAACTGCAGGTCAGTCTTCCTTACAAGTTGGTCTGTGAAACATCAGAAGAGATAATATGATAAAAGGTTTTACCTAGCTGGGAGACAACATGATTTCAAGGAAAGGAGGTTGAACATAACAATTCTGCCAGACATATATGATGGTGAGCTCTCTCTTAGATCAAATTGATGTTCTGGTAGACTGTGTATTTATACTTCCATGAAGCTTTTGGCTCTGCACACCATTAGAGGTTGATTAACAGACAAGATCTTCTGGTTGGAATAAGGGGTAGATTCCTTCAGTGGGTTGAAATTACCTTATAAACATCCCATCTTGCATTCTTTCCACATACTCAAACCACATAACATATTATGTTTCACCCGCTCTACCACTCCACAGTTCATTCCCTTTGCATTCCTTGCCGTACCAAATCTCTCATACAACCCCCATTTCTTTCTTCATTTCATGTAGTCATGTGACATGCTCCTCTCAGATAGCTCATTTTCACAACCTGGATTCTTGACCTCTGCGACTCATTCCATGTTCATGTAATGGCTCCATCTGGCAATACTTTTTAAAACAGACAAACTCTTGAGCGGGGGGCTGGAAATCCTCTCCTCCAGTTTCTGCTTTTCCAATAAAGGAACAGAGAAGGGGCCAAGTGAGGATTTTCCCTCAAAGGCTCAGTCCTCT
>JAYMFT010012020.1:0-16828 GCA_038088735.1 Panulirus argus | reverse complement strand
CACTCCTCACCATGCACACCCGCAGCCTCATATATATATATATATATATATATATATATATATATATATGTATGTATATGTATGTATGTATATTTCATTCAGACTCATTCAATTTACCGCAATTTTGGACTTGTTCCGTAATCCACAATCTCCTATCCCAATAACCTCCCCTGCCTCCCATCTCCCCACCTGCCCTCTCCCCCTGCCTGCCCCTGGTGATATGCCATACCTGCCCCCCTTCCCTCCCTCCCTCCCCACCAGGAGCAACATCCTCCCTCCACATGCGGTAACTTGTGTTGAACTGCCACATATTCCTTTCTCCTCGCATTTCCCACGCACTTCTGTCCCTGCCACTTGGCCCACACACATTTCCTGTTCTTTCCATTCCCATCCGCCCTTCACGTTTCCTCCTCCCGTTCCTCCCTCACGTTACTAGCTGATGTTCCTCCCTCCTCTCTGGTGTGTAGTGCGGCCCCCTAGGGCTCTCTCCTGCCGCAGTCGGCCCCTGTGGTCCGCTGCGGCCCTCCCTCTTCTGCTCCGCTCTCTCTCTCTCTCTCTCTCTCTCTCTCTTCCCCTGTATGTCGTCCATAGCTGATCAACTGTCGTCATCAGGGCTCGCCCGTAGCCACCATCTCTGTCATCCTACCCAGCTTTCCAGGTAATATCTGGCTGGACCGTTATCCGTTCTGTACGGTGTAAACAATGGCAGATGTTTGGTGAGAATGCGCCAAGTCATGTATGGAGCCATGACCATGTGTTTTTATGGGGCGACCTGACCTGCGGCAGTGGTGTGGGTAGTGGTAATGGTGTAAGTGGCAGCAGTGGTGCAGTTGGGGATGAGGTTGGCAGTAGGGGGGGAGTTGGTGCCCGTGTAATACTTAAGCTGATTATCATCTGGAGGCGTCTTGACGCCAGCTATGGCTTCCCCAGATGTTGTGATACTGGCGGGTATACTGCAGTCTTCAGGGTAAACTCCGGTGTCGGGGTATACTATATTGTCGAGGTATAATGCAATGCTTAGGTATACTACAGTGTCTGGAGTATACTATAGTCTCGGGGTATACCATAGTGCTAGAGGTATACTAGTGTCGGGATATACTATAGTGTGGTGGATGTATTACAGTGCTGGGATATACTCCAGTGTATACTCACGTGTTAGGGTAGACTACAGTGCTTGGTGTATATTGTAGTTTCGAGGGTATACTACAGCGCTATGATATATTACAGTGTTGGGGTATACTATAGTTTCGTGGATACACTATAGTGTCTGGGTTATACTGCAATGCCTGGGGTATAGTATAGAGTGGGGGGGGGATGTTCTACATTATAACTTGTTCTACAAAGTATCTAAAGTAATTGAAAAAGTTTAGTGTTCGTCTGAAGCAAATATGGAAGTGTTTGGGTCACTCCAAAAGAAAGACAGAATCTTCGTTAAGTTGCTACGAATTAACTATGAAGGAAATTGGCCAAGTTGGAGCAGGAAAGTTTTCAGATTTATGGCTTTTGCGGTGGGGGGTTGTGGTGGTGGTGGGGGGGAAAGGTCTGTAACAGCCGTCAGGTGTGGTGGAGAGAGACCTCTACACTCGTGGAGCCCCAGCTCTTGAAATGTGTGTATCTGTCTGTCTGTCTGCCTGTGTGTGTGGCCACACTAATGCCCCTGGTACGACCGTGCAGCGACAGGGGTCAGTGGGTAGCGGTGAGGGGATGGGATGGGAGCAGTATCTCACCTGCTGGATAAAAGTGGATCAGTTTCCTTAGCTGGGAGGGAGGAGTTGGCGCCAGCCAACCAGGGAACCCCGGGTGCACGCTCTGGGTCCGCCCAGAAGAGAGGCAGCAGACCTTACCGTACGTGCGTCTCTGGTCCACTGAGGGCTGCGGGATGAAGGGTGGGTGCAGGGGCCTGTGGAGGGTCGTTGGCGGTGTGTAGCGAGGACCTGCTGCTGTTATGGTACTTGTGTGTTGCAGGGTTGGTATACGCCTCCCCTGACCTGGAAATGTTGGGGATCTGGTTTTGTGTATATATATATACGAAGGAGATGATGGAAGGATTAAATTGAGGATGGCTCTGGGGTCATGGGGTCTGGACCCTCGGGAGGGCCAGAGTCTATGCGTCGGAGGGGAGGACCTGGCGCTGTGGTGAGGTGCGGCCGTCCGCTCGTGGTGACGAGTCGTCAACAGGCGGAACGCGCGGAGAGAACCGCGAAAGTGTCCTGAGACGCGGCGGAAATTCAGTTGTTTCTGTTCTGTTCAATTTATCATCTGATAAAGTGAACAGAACAGAAACAAACGTAATTGATGGACACAGAGGTGGTGGGAGGAGAGAGCGGCTGCCACAGTCCAGTATGGTGTGTTGCGGGAGTGGCTGGCGCTGGGAAGCCCTACCTGCTCCCTCCTGTCAATCTGTTCACAAGGGATTATTTTCCCTCAGTTACTCAGCTCACCACTGCTACAACTGCTGCTGCTGCCACTGCATCCAACTACTGTATATACCTTATACAACACACAGTGTGAACAACACACACTATGCCACACATACTTAAATTTGGTCCTAAAGGGCCATGGAGATGGCAGTCCAAGACCTTCCTGCTGGACCTCCAAAGCCTTGCTTACCGTAACATACCGTCACTTGGAGCTGTGTGTGTGTGTGTACAGGTGAGGCAGTGTATGGGAGGGAGGGATGGCGAATGGGTGAGGAAGGGGGGGCAGCTGACAGGCGGGAGAAGTTTATCTTGATCGATTTTATCATCAGTCGAGTCCATCAGCGTTGAAGGGAGACCCCCCACCCCTGGTGCCGGTGGTAACGGTGCTGTCCCGTGTGCCGCACACCCCAGGCCGGTCTCTGGCCACGGCAATATGGCCCAAGTCTGCCTGACTCCCTCCGTCATGGCCCCTCTGGTCGCCTCAGTTGGCCCAGCCCGGTCGCCCTAACCTGCTACACGCACACACGGTGGTCTTCATTTTACTTCAGACTAAACCATGTCACCCCGTGTCATGGCTGTAACTTGATCAGACATTATGGACTCGTCGTTACCTCTGCTTGACTAGTCGGCCCCGTCCCGGCCCATGTGACCCCTGACCCCTGGCCACAGCCTTCCTGGTCTCTGCTTGTTTAACACGGCGCAGTGATGTCACCTGGCCCTGGCTGGCCTATATCCAGGCAGGTGCTGGTGGTGAGGGGGGGGGGAAGGGGTTGTGATGGTGGTGGCTATTCCTTGGGTCCCAGTACATATCCTGTCTTCCATTAAGCAGTATACCCGAGGTTCCAGTACACACGTGGGGTTCATGGCACTGTACGTCTTGCTGCGTGAGACATGAAGATTGTTAATGACGTCTTTGGATTCTCATGAGTGCGTGTGTGCCGTCCTCACTCCTCACTGGGCCTGACGCTCTCTCCTCTTCCCTGAGCTCATGTTTACCATAGGTTGATTGTTCCCCTCCTTCCCGCCCCCCAGTCTTCTTATATCTCCCCGTCTCTCCACCGTCCACCCCGTTCTGAGCTAAGCTCCCCAGGTCCCGCCCCAGCGCCCTCTTTATTACGGGGTTAGGAATGTCTGTCGTGCCCACACTACTCTTCAATTTCCTACCGGACACTCCTTAATGTTCCAATAATTCCCGTCACATCCACTAAGCGTTTTCTGTGCGATGCTCGCACGCTGATCGCACTGCTGCACTGGCCTCTCTGTCTGTGCGTCTGTCTGTATGTTCTGTGATCTGTAGGGAGGCCCTTCGTACAGCTATCCCTGAGGTCTGTCCCTGTGGTGGGCCGTGTTGATCTAGTCTCTCTCTCTCTCTCCACTGTTCAACCATGGGCCGTATTCTGTTAACTTATACCGGACGATGATTAATTACTTTAATGACCTACTTCAATTGTTGGAGAAGAAAGATAGAAATGTAGTAAAGGAATTGAACCGCTGCTGCTGGGGTCCTGCCTTGGGGTTCCGAGGAGCCTATGGTGCTGGGGTCCTGGCGTTGGAGTTTCATCAGATTTTTCAGCAGTTAAGCAAAAGTTCCCTCCCCTCTATCCTGTCCTTATCTTGCCATGCTGAGGGGGTCGATGATCCTGTTACTAAAATGCTGATCTGATATTTGTGTCCATTGCTCTCAGACATGTCCTCATCCCGCCATTAAACGCCAGCCTCTCTCTCTCTTCCTCCTCTCTTGCTGTATTTGTATTCCATTATGCAATATTTATCCTGTTCCTCTCTACATATTGTCTTTATTTCAACACAAAGTGGCGGACACTTTCTGTCTAGGACTGTAATGTTTATGTGGCTGTACCCCTGACTGGGATGACGTCCCTTTGTTGTACCGCTATACATTGGGTTGCGCCCCTTTATGGGATGTGAACCCTTATGTGCAGAGTTTTACGATGTGTGTGTGTGTGTGCAAGATATAGCGTTGACACAGTGTGTTAGTGGAGGGTGGAGGCCCATGTCTCGTACTGCCTACCACTCCCCCTCCCCTTATCTTCCCCAATGTATTCCTCCTCCCTTATCTTGTCCAATATGTCCGTAAGACTAGTCTTCTAGCCCCCCCTTCCCCCATGGTCTGCTGATCACAGCTGTGGCCTGTTGCAGGGGCCATGTTCACGGCGGAGCAGCGCGAGGGGCCCACGGAGCTGGCCTTCAAGTACGCCGTGTACCGCATCAACAAGGACTCCACCCTCCTGCCCAACACCACACTGGTCTATGACATCCAGTATGTCCCGAGAGACGATTCCTTCCACGCCTCTAAGAAGGGTGAGTACAGAGGGTTTTTTTTCAGTTGGAGTCTGGTACCCAAATGTTTAGAATACTAAGATGGCAGAGCGGTGGAAGGTGGAGAAAGCTTTATGACAGTTCATGATGGGGACCTTCCTGCCTCTAGCGAGCTGACGTCATGCGTCTGGTTAATGATTCAAGACCTTTGTTGTTGTTCGTACATGTTGGTAGACTTGGTCTGTATCATTACTGGGTAAAATGTCTTTTTACTGATTGACAACTTTGGGTTGGCACCAGCTCCTTGACAATACTAGGTTGGTACCAGCTCCGTGACAACACCAAGTTGGTACCAACTCCGTGACAACGACAGGTTGGCACCAGCTCCATGAGGGCAGTTGTGGAAGGGTTGTCACAGGCTGAGGTGGAGGTGTCACAAGCAGCGGCCTCACAAGTCAGCGCAGTGAGGCTGATACTTGTCGGTGGTCCCTACATCCCCCGTCAAGTGTCGCAACAATTATTCCCAGCAAGTTTCAGCCGAGCAGCCAACCTTCCCAAGTAACTTACACAAGTGAGATAAAAATGTCAAGTTACGTTCCTTCTGCCCTAAAACTTATAAACTATGTTAGACCTCTGCAGCCGACGAGGAAAGTATTCTCTGTATCTTCTCTTTTGTCTGGCATAATGATATACGTCCACGATTAGTACAGAAGAATTTGCAGTTCCACATGAGCGACCCTTGACAGCCAGCCAAACCATGTTCTGAAAGAGTAGCAATATTGCCAACTCGTGTGGGACGGCACCAGCCTATACCACGATGACCAGCTGTCAGTTGGTACTGTGTAACGACCAGAACGGTCTGGGATGTGGTGCCATCTGGACGAGGTAACACGTGATGGATGGAGATGTGACGCCACTGCGGTTATGGCTCTCATACCGTTACCACACCGGGGATATGGTTACGTTACGTACCATGGCTGATAGTTACCATAACCACAAGCCCCACCCAGGGCTCTGGCCCACCATGACAACTTGTCACCATCTGAGCACCAGCTGGCTGACGTGAGAGGATCGTCACTGTTGTCAAGCAATAATAGAGCACCGATTACCATGTTGGCCATCCTGATGATGGATCTGACACCACGGAGCAAAAGGTGCAGGAAAACAACATCCGTCGTTGTTTTCCAGTGACACCTGTTGCCTTTGTTGTTGATTAATGTTTCCTCAGGTGTTACAAAGTTGCACGTAACAGTCAGACATGTTGATCCACGGCTGCACGAGTTAGTTGATGTTACAGTGAAATTATCGATTATCAGGTAAAGTATGAATCATGTTATAGTATGTCCTGCTGACCTGTGGTAGCCGCTGTCATAAGGAAGTCCCTCTGTGACTGTGTCCTTCCTTGATAAAGAGAAGCAACTTTCCTCTGGTCTCGTACACTTATGACTAACGAGTGGCGCCTCTGTGTACCCCAGCGTGCGAGCAGATCAACTTCGGAGTTCAGGCGGTGTTCGGGCCGTCCGACCCGCTGCTGGGCTCCCACATCCAGTCCATCTGCGACGCCCTGGACATCCCGCACCTGGAGTCCCGCCTGGACCTGGAGCCAGAATTCAAGGAGTTCTCCATCAACCTCCACCCGAGCCACGAGGTGCTGAACCGGGCCTTCCAGGACGTCATGACCTTCCTCAACTGGACCGAGGTGGCCATTATCTACGAGGAGGACCTGGGTGAGTGTCTTGGCCAGGGTGAGTGTCTTGATGGTTGGGTTAGCTGGTGATGTGGTGAGTCTGGTTGCTTGACAGCAGTAATAGCCAGGTGGGTCAACCAATTCACTGTTTACCAGTCATCTCACCACACACACTGTGGTCTCTGTTGCTCAACATTACATCAAGATATTTTGTAATACTATTTTGTTCATATTTTCACGTGTGGTGGTTGGTGGTGGGTGTGGTACACGAGTGTTACAGTGTGGTGCATAATGTTATATAACTAACCTGACGGGTGGGAGTGGTACTCCAGCCTCCACACACATCACCATTCCCGCCTCGTCTCTCCTCCAACAGGTCTCATAAAACTTCAGGAGCTCGTTAAATCCCCGCCTGCGGAACACATGGAGTTCCTAATCCGGCAGGGGACGCCCGTCAACTACCGGGAACTCCTGAAGGAGATCAAACATAAAGAAATCTTCAACATCATCGTCGACACCAAACCTGAAAACATGAACCATTTCCTTAGAGGCGTAAGTAAACAACTCATCTCTATATACATAACAAATTATCATTAGATATATATATATATATATATATATATATATATATATATATATATATATATATATTCCAAATTATATTGTATTTGATATATTTTTTGTGTCACGTACAGTGATGGCATGTCACTACATGATAAGCGACAACCCTCGTGACACATGTCAACTTGACGTGTGTCACAATCATCCAGCCACATATACTGACCTATATCAGTGCCAGTAGTGAGGCTGCCAAGCCCGGGAACTCCTGTAGCTTGTCACAATGTTAGTCCACGAGACTGTGGGTGTACCTGGAGTGTTATACCAGCGGTATGTTCAGATATTGTTAACATGACACCACCAGAGGAGATCCTGTGGTGTCACGACACGACCCTCACTAGTGTCACATTCTCCCCCACCCCAGCCCACCCTTGGTGGGTCAAGAGGTCAGCCGTCAGCCTGTCGGATCAGAGGGTGTAGGGGGGCCACACATAACAAGGACCGGTACACTGGAGTTCCCACAGCAGGTGTGAGGGAGAAGCCTGCTGAGGGACGTTAATCAGACTCAACACAGGAAAACATCATCGCACATGGATGTTTGTAGTGTTGAGAGAGACAATCATGCTTGCCGCCTCACTACTCAATATTCCAGTCCTGGAAACAGCATATTATGTAAACAATGACAAACTGAAAAATTTCCAGGGTTAGCCAGATGCCGGTGGAACGGGAAGGCGACGAGCGTCGGGTGATGATGTAGATTTCATTATATTCCAAGGGTAAATACGACATGATGAAGCCTGAAACATTTCCAACAGGAAATATATGATGTATACATTTGGGCGGCCATGCTGGAATTCTCGGCATTTATAGATAAAAGTTTCCATCGTTAGGGAGGAAATGTGTAGCGTTGAGCAAGGGCCAGACCCATAAAGCCTCCCTTCCTGGGCCGAGGGGAGCGACCTCTGGACGAGCACACGCTGAGTCACAGGTTCGCATCCTACTGTGGCTCACTGGTCGGTCTAGGGCGTCCTACTGCAGTAGGGCCGCGGGTCCTGGCGGCGTTACATGCGTTACTGTGGGAGTCACACGTTGGTAATGTTTACATACTGTGTGGCCTGATGCTCCTGCTACTGTGTCTAACGCCGGTATACCGCAACACGTCCGGCCGTGATGGACTGCGGAGAACACAACAATACGTGAATGCAACAGTCATTATTGTGTTGAACATCGTGCGGCAGCGGCTGCTGGAGAGTTTGGTGGGCAATGTTGATATACATAGTGATGTTTGTGCGTTCTGTACCACAGCTGGAGATGGTACCAGTTTACAGTTTGACTGTACACATGTACATCAGGTGTTCCTTCTCATGATTTCCTGTTCCTGTCGGGTCCAACCAGGCCAGGTCAGTTGTTTAGATAATCCTGACCAGGTCACAGCAGATGGTGGGGATGTCATGGGTCACAGCTGACGGTACTAGTGACGTGCAGGTCACAGCAGATGTTGGTGAATTACAGATCAAAGGGGATGATATCATTGATGTCACAGTAGATGGTTAAGACGTCACGGGTCACAGGTACAGGTGTAAAGTTCTACGGCTGTACGCGTGTTATGCTTCCGTCATCTTGGTGCACAGTGCCGGCTGGGTACGTGTTCCCCCACCAGAAGAAAGAGCTACTGCCTTTGCCACAGCGTGTGTTCTCTGGTTGCTGGCATTCCTGCTCACCCCCTGCTGGGGCCGGACACCCACCAGCTGTTTTAGGTTGCAACTTTCGAAACGTCAAAGTTGAGACGTATTTCCATATCTTCATGTTTTTAAAAACCTCATTAGTTAGACAAGTGAGGCTTTGATGTGGTTAATAAGGGTGAGGGAGTGACGCGAGGGAGGATGGGAGGCCCATCAACATTACAGTAGCAGCAGGAGGGATGGGAAGCGATGGGTAATTTACAATGATTTGTGTTCATCATGGCAATAATCTCAGCACTGCCAGGTGTCGCCATGCAACACAATTCATATAGCTAATCATTAACTCATCATCAGTATCAGTTTGCATATTAAATAAGCCATTTGTTTACTGATATCTCCTAGTGTGACCAAATCCAATATTTCAAGTTTAGATAAGCACACTTTATTCTCTTGATCTGTGGACGTGATGAGCGGAGCGGGCCAGGCAATACTCCCTGATGTGTACTGATGTTGTACATTACTGTCAACACTTGGCAACACTCCATAACACACCATTTGTCACTCTACCTTGTCATAAATACATTTCCTAATCCCACGTTCTCGGTGTGGGAACACGTCCCCTGGCGTAGGAAAGTTTAGGTAAATGTTGCAAATCCAAATATATATAACTTCCTGGACAGACGAGGTAAAATGTTGCTATATTCCTGCAACATGAAATGAAGTTTGAATAGCTATTATCCATGATACAATATATTACATGTTCTTCCTAAACCTTTGAAAACTTTAAATCTTGTTAGCTTATTTTTACTACACAAAATAGACTCCATAAAGCCCTCATCCACCTTTCAATATCACTTAACAGAAAAATGGGGAAGAAAAATCGAGGCAACACTGGTAGAGGCAGGGCCGGGAGTAGAGGCAGCAGAGCCAGAGCAGGGGTAAGGTACGTGGCAGACATTTCTCCCATACCATCAGGGGCAGACAGGTCCTCTGATTACTGCCATGACCAAGGCGGGCCTGGAAACCTGGCGGGAGACGCCAGACCCGGGGACCTGACGGGACGTGGCAGACGCGAGGACCTGACGAGGAGCCTTGTCGAGTATTTTCTCCCAACGCAACAAAGGCGTAATCACCAGTGACACTATGGATCAAGATTTACATATTGACTAATCCAAGATCGACGTCAGTAGGGTAAAGGGTGGCTGATGGGTAGGGGAGGCTGGGACATGGGTTGGGGAGGCTGATATATGGGTTGGGGAGGATAGGACATAATGTCAGGAGGCTGGACTTAGAAGTCTTTGTGTGCCTCAGCCTCATCATTTCAGCGAATCACCGATCCATGGTTGAAGTGGGACTTGTGAGGTGCGGTCTCTCGCCCCATCACCGACCACCCTGGTCCCTCGCCCCATCACTGACGACCCTGGTCCCTCACCCCATCACTACCACCCTGAGTTACGATCAGCAGGTCTCGAGGCTCTGATCCTTACTCACGACTCATTATTTTCTCTCCAACATCTCCTCCTGAATGTGGGGCTCAACATGTTTCAGATATTCCGTTTAAAGCAAACATCTTGAAATTTTGATACAGCAAATAACGCCTGAGAGGAAATGGAGGAAAGCGGGAACGGCAGAGAACTTAACACCACCACAAGTGTAAATAAAACATTTTGTGACATGAACTGTGGCATGTTGTGAGTGTGTCTGCAGAGGCACTCGTGTTGTGAGTGTGTGTGTCTGCAGAGGCACTCGTGTCAGGCGTCGGAGTGAGGCGAGACCTCCGGTCGCGGTGGCGGGGTGGCAGCAGCCACTAGAGACACAAGGGCCTGTGTCATCCACAATACAACATGGTCCGTCATGTCAACAGGATGTACATCAGACAAAAGGAAGATGTGGGGAGTAATGTAAAGACCATTAACGCTAGGTGGACACCCGCGCCAGCCTCCTGGGGACATGGAAACTCAAAAACGTAAGGAACCTGGAAGATGGTGGCGTTAATCCTGGAAATGCAGGTTATTTGGGCGGCAGTGGAGGGGAGGGGACGACCGTATTGGTGGAAAATCCATTTGTTGCGGAGTGTTGGTGGGCGGGGGTCTGTGTTCCTTGTGATCGCCGCTTCTGATTTTCTGTTTCCCTCGTCTTGTTTGTTGACCTTCGTCTTCGCTCGTCAGTGTCTACTGGTGAACGTCTCCTCACGTCCTCCTCCCGCACCTCGCGCGTTCTCTCATCCCATCGTTCCCGAGTGTCGTGCGCCAGAACACGAGACGGGAGGCGAGGCTGAGCCGGACGGTAGAGGATAATGCTCCCGTCTCTAAGGGTAGCGCTGCCGTCTCTCGGGGAGACGCTGCCGTCCCCTGGGGTGATTCTTCCGTTTCTTGGGATGGTGCTCCCGTCTCCCAGGAGTGACGCTTCCGTCTCTGAGTCTTTCCACCAACAGCATTTCATTATTCTTCACCAGAATAGCGGGGCTGTCGGTCACTGGCAAGACACTGTCCTCTCCACCAGTACTCCCAGTAACGTCCTCTCCTCAGGCTGAAATATGATATTTTTGCATTCCTCTGTGTGTGTGTGTGTGTGTGTGTGTCAGGCAGTTAATATATACTGTAGCTTTGGCCTAATGTACGATATGAATAGTCTGCTGAATAATTCCTTGTGCAGGGACGTACTTAGTGTGATTCTCATATTTGTCAACAGACAGTTGGTTTCCTGATCAGGTGGTCCTCTAGTGACAAGTTAGGGACGACGGCAACTCCCAGGTCCGCCTCCCCAACTAATTCTTGTTACTTATTTCCTATTAGATGGTACCCGTATCCAAGCATTCTTTTGCTGTTTCATCCTCATAATTTTACACTTCCTTGGATTGAATTCTATTAATCATAAATCAAACCAACCCTGTAGTTTGTCCACAGGTCCCTTTGCAAATTGACGCAGTCCTTTTTATTCTTTACCTCCTACATGACTCTGGCGTCATCCGCAAACATATTAGTCCATTCCTTCAGGAGGATGATCTACACAGAAGAAGCATCCAGAACCGAACCTTGTGGCACGCCACAAGGGCCTCGAACCCATTACCAGAAGGCTCCTCTGAAGTGAGTCCTTTATTCCCTCTAACTGAGGTAAAGTTCTATTCATTAAAGGAGTTTCCTCCTGATTCCTGCCTGAAGATCTAGCTTCTTCATCAATTTCCTACATCGTACAGAGTCATTCTCTGGCGGTCCAGATACACACCCGACCTCCCTTCCCTAAATCTATATTGTCTTTCACTCAGGTCGTTTTTCCTTCGTAGGTAGACTTGCAGTTGTGTTCTGACTCTTTCCCAGTGGGTTACGGACGACAGTCGTCAGAGAGATTAGTCTTCAGATTTTCCTCCTTAAAGACAGACAAGACGGTTGCCCTCCTCCTCCACTCTCTTGGCCATATATCCTCCCCAGACGACATACTGAGCATTTCTTCCGGCGGCTTTTCAAGTGTTTCCACACACGTTGCATCATCAACACACAGAGATGTCTACTCAGGCATCTTGTAGCTGTTGTGTTGCTTTCCAAGACCTCCTCCCCGAACCATTTCGCCCGTGATGGGGCCATAGTGTCTTCCAGTGTAAAGGCACTTTTCAGCTGCCGTATCCACAATAATCTTATCAGGATTTCTCTGCTCCTCCTCCCTTGTCCTGTGCCACTCATTCCATGCTCTCTTGTATCTTTCTAATGGTGGCTGGCAAGCACATCCCGAAGCTTGCGAGCTCTCTCTGTGACAATCTTTAAACTTTCCATTAGTGTGTGTGTGCGTGTGTGTAACGGTAGGAAAAATGGTTGCCCCGGTATGCCGGAAATTATGTATTCTGTGTCGACATAAAACTCGCTGGAACTCGGCTGGTGTTGGATTAACATGGAAATGAATGAATCAAAAGATGTCTGTGTGTCCAGGTAGACAAACATTTGGTATATAACTGTTACAAAATGTTGAGAAAATTGCTGCTGTATTCATGTGTATAGCATGAAGTTTATACATTTAGGTGTGTGAATACATGATGAATACATCGTTGTATGGTATTAAAAGTGTGTGTTAGTATGTGAGTACACTCGTCTCAGTTATACTTGGGTGATGCGTATGTGATATTCACATACGAATAAGGTATGGGTCTAGTGAAGCTCTGCATTTGTTGCATCATTCACCGGGTAGGTGGATCAATGTGAGCATCATTAAAGGAATGTGAACATTGATGTATCGGTATATCAGGTCTGTATCTTGACTATTGTACGTACATACTCACGCACAGCAGAATGTGACTCTTCGCATACTGAATTACTTCACCGGGTTTGGTTTTTTGCTTTTTAATGTTATCAGCTCCATGTATGGTTGGCCGGCCTGCAGCCCCACCTGGCGACAGAACATGGAGGAACCACAGCGTCTTGTTGCACATTCATTACGTATTAAATAACCGTAAAGGGGCCGTTTGACCAGCTGCTCTAGACACGGTAATTTAGTTACCTGAAAAACTAAGATGATATGATAATAATAACTTTGCTCATGAAATTTCTGCCAGCAAAGTATATTGACGTCCATGTTGTGGGTGGCATTATAACTCTGCCACAAGACTGGCGGATGCGGCATGGCGGGGCGGGGGTGACAGACATGCCGCATGCGGCGGCCGCCCGTCCGGCTCTCACCCGCGGATGTGCAAGTGTGAGCCCAGCGGGGCCGACGCCGCCGCCAGTCGGCGAGTGTGTCGGAGAGACTGGACGGGCTGTTGGTGGGGGGCGTTTGTCTTGCTACAGACCCGCCAACACCCGCTTCCAGCCGTTTCACCCACCTGTGGGACTTAAATGCAACTTACGAAACACAGTGTGTGGGGTACGACGGAACGTGACGGTCGAGAGACAGCGTGACGCAGGTTAGCAGCAGGGCTGGCTGGCCAGGCACGTACAGCACGTGAGGTCCCCGTCACCCACACCCTTCCAACACCTGACACCAAACACACGTGATTTATATCGTAAGCAGCGTCCTGCGGGGGTCAGGGGCCATTGGAGACCCAGTCCCGAAGCAACGTATGGGAGGCTGGAGGCCACCCTGGGGAGCACTGCCCCACCTGTCCCCCAACACCGCCTGCCACAATGTGTGGTCGCCCGGAAGGTAACCATCAGCATCTGCGAGTGTTGGGAGAGTGACAAATGTTGTGGGCCCTAGACTGTAGGGTTGTAGGCCCCTAGACGATAGTGTTGTGGACCCCTGGACTACAGAGTTGTAAGCTCCAGACAAAAGTGATGGGACTCCCCAGACTACAGTGCTGTGGGTCGCACACAACACTGTTGTGAGGAAAGCGTTGTGGACCCGAGACTAGAGCGCTGAGAACCCTCAAGACTACAACAATGAAGGGCCCCCAGACTACAGTCCTGAGGCCCCTCCCCCCTCCAGACTACAGTCTGGAGGAAGATAATTTCATTGTCGTCTTGTCTTCAAACTTCACACAAAAAGTTTTAATGGCAACCACAGCAAATTTGCATCAAAGGCCTGGATTGGGGGGAGGAGGGAGCTAGGGTGACATGCTAGTCGTAGCATAAAGTAAGAGTGGAGGGGACATAAAGTGAGAGTGAAGGGGACATAAAGTGAGAGAGAAGGGAAGATAAGTGAGAACAGAGGGAACATAAAGTGAGATCGGAGGGAACAGAGTAAGTGTGGAGGGAAGAAAATACTGTATTATGAGATGACAGTGACAATACAGAGGAGTTATAGTGGTATTGGCTGCTGGTCATCCCAGCGGCACAACATGACATGTGGCGTGGTTCACAGTTATATGTCTAACATAAAACCGTTTCTGTTTAATTAATATCAACTCGTTCAAAAAAAAAAAAAACTTGAAATCAAAATGAAACGTGTCAAATATATTTTTATCGCCCCTTTTCACATATAGATAGGCACACAAATTGACACAAATAGTTACATATACGTTTGACCAATATGAATTTCTGGTTTTTGATATGGCCGAAGTCTGTAATAGATTAAAGCCTATGATTCTCTCTATGACTTGGGGGCAAAGGGCATGTTGGCTACGTTACTACCCCTACCCCATTGCCCAATACCTGTCGCCAGCCTCTCACATTAGTAAAGAAACATTGTCTGCTAGCAGATATCAGGTTCCTGGATAAGTTAATATTCAGCCAACTGTTCACATGTCACACGAGGCCAAAACTAGAATATTCTTCAAGTTTGGTCACCGCACCAAAAGAAGCACAAAGAGCGAGTAGAGAAGGTCCAAAGGAGGGCAGCAAAAGATGGCACTGGAATCAAGAGAGGTGAGTTACAGGGAAAGGTTAGAGAACTTAATCTTATCCACCATGGAAGAGAAAGGTGACGGATGACTTGATCATAGTCTTTAAGTTTTTATACTTGTTTGATGATGTTAACAGTGACTAATTCTTTGAAAGACGTAGGGATAGAACAACCTGAGGCTCGAACAGGAAATTAAGCAAGGAACTTGTTAGCAAAGATGTATAAATATACTTTTATAGGATAAGATGGAGAATGGATGACGTGAAGTGACTTTTGAGAGCGAGTATGTGGAATTCCTTCTCCTTACAGAAGCAGATAATTACAAATAGGTCATTACATACACAGACCAACAAATAAAGAGACATGAACAAATAAGAAAAAAAAACAATTATAATGAAATTCCGAGAACGTTATGAAAGTCATATCAAATATTATATTTGGAGAGTCAGCGTTCAGCCAGCCATAAATACATTCCACAGCACATCATGACTACCAGACCATGACACATTTGTCTCCCTTACCTCTGCTGTGACCATTGATTGTGGTATTTTAAGCTGTAAATATAATGACATTAGAAGAAAAATGTACATCAATCACAGTGACGCATTACGATGTACTGAAACGTTCCTGTGAGAGGCGAGGCTGGTGGTTCCCAGTCCTGCCTGGAGCCATCTATCAGCTGGCTACAGATGGTGCACTTGCTCGCTTCCAGCTGGCTCCTGCTGAGGTCGGTACAGACTGGTCTGTGTACAGTGGTTCCAGATGAGGTCTGTGCAGACTGGTCTGTGCACAGTATAGGTGCCACAGGTTTACGCAAGGATAACAGTAAACATCAGTGCACATGACCCGTTCTTCAGTGACATTGTCTGGTCACTGCAACATTATTTCAGTGAGACCATAGTTAGCAGTGTAACATCAACATGGTATGTCTGTGGAGAACGATATCATGATTAGTCAGGTGTTTCAGTCCTCAGTAGGGTAGCACGTCCTCCGCCAGGACAAAGGTTAGCAGGAGCTACAGTAAAACCCTCTACGGTGTCCCTCTGTACCTCACCAACATGGCCTCTCCATCCCGGGAGACGCACACACTGCAAAGATTCCCGACAATGTGTGATGTAAATCATCACTGACATTTATATAACATCAACTCGACGTTTAAACTACAAGAGCATTTTCCCTGAGGAAGTTGGTGAACTTGGCCGAGGGAGATTTTAAATAATCTGCAACTCTAGAGGAAAGTTTGCCTGTGGCTATTAGCAAGAAATTATAGAGGAAAACATTTTAACTGGACTAGATTAAACACCAGAAACTTCAGAGTAGTCTGGCTGAGGAAGAGGGTTCTCCCTCAGTGTTGGAGAACTGATAGTAGTCTGGCTGAGGGAGAGGATTCTCCCTCACACTTCTGGCCAGACACGCCTCGCACCTCTGACCACAACCAAACCCTTGCCTTAACATGCGTACGTGGGGTTATCCTCTCCCTTCCCAGGCGCAAAGTCTATAAAGACTCTGTAAAAGATTTACCTGTCCTTCTTTCTTGTTAGCCTCCATGCAGGCCTACTTCACTAATGCACGTGTTTTTTTCTTCCAATCTTTTCTCCGCCGGTTACTGCTGCCGGGGGCCCGGGAGGGAGCATTCTTAATGTTCTCCCCTTACGTCATCCTCTCGCTGCAGGAAAAGTTAAATTTAAGTTGGCAACAGACGCCTTTGTCCTGTGTTCCCCCTGCAGGAAGGGTCGTCCTAGCTCACACAGCATGGCCACCTGCCACGCCCGGTGTGGCGCGGGTGTCTGGTCACACCTGCACATCTCATTTCAGAAATTTCAATTTCTAAAGTGAAGAATTCATAGGTCAATATATATATACACATATATATATATATATATATATATATATATATATATATATATATATATATATATGTGTGTGTGTGTGTGTGTGTG